>LRSR01011848.1:0-38155 GCA_001579985.1 Hypsibius dujardini
CCCCGCGCCAGGTCATTCCGCTACAAAGAAGGCTCGATGAATTGCCGTACAGCGGTGTCTGGTCTTCGAGTTGGAGGATGAATACCGCAGAGAGGTGTGCTATCGCTGCCGCGTCAGCAGTCCCTCTGGGGTTGTTTTCTCCCGTTGCTCCGGCTGTAAACGTGCCTTCTACTGCAGTAATGAAGGCCAGGTAAGACGGTCGATCCTTCTTGTACATACTGAAAAACGATGTTACCTATGATTGCAATTATGTTAGATATTTAATCGATTCTGTGTTGATTGACTGCTGAAACCGGGTCGCCTGTTTTAATCGATCAATCAATTGTCAATACCAATGGATAAGTTACTAATGTGAACTCAAACTTGCGCATCTTCTGGTACCACAACCAGACCTCAAATTTTAACGCTATACAAGTATTTCTTTCTATTAATAATCTTATGCTTTTACTGCAATTAAAAAAATTCTAACACAAACTAAAAACTAACTAATAAATCTATATTTTCAGCGCAACGACTGGAACGACTATCACAAGGAGGAATGCAGGCTGTTGTTTCGCCGTCCGGAGTACACGCAACAGCGTGTGGGAAAAGTCAACACGGAGTTCATGAAGGTCGACGGGAAGCCAGTCCTCACGTTTATCCACGTTATCTTGGCGCACAAGGCCATCCTTCGCTTGAAGGTTCGTGGCAGTATCGTGATATTAATAAAGCCAATTGATTGATTGATTGATTGATTAAAGTCCCGATTCTGTGATTTATTTACTGTATTACCTTACACCGAATTGCTCTTTTTGGTCGTGTCGACAGAAAGAAGGACTAGAGAGCGACTTCGATAAGTTACCGCTGGACCCTGCTGCTATTATTCCGGCCAATAAGTGGCCGCGAGGTTCACCATCCACGTACAGCGCTAACGAGGCTATTATACGGACTCTCGACTCAGATGGCGTAGTCTATCCGAGTGACCAGATCTGGCGGACGATTTTGAGCCGCATCCTGCAGAACCAGAGCGTGATTGGCAGGGCATTGGCCAACCCAGCACCGCCAGCAGGGAACACTAATGTGGGATGCTACACAATAGAGAGGTTGAAGCAACGCGCGTAAGAGTAGCGTTAGAGTAAGCGTGAGGAAATCGACCAATTGAAATCGTGCGCGGGCGTGGCCACACTTACCTCTTACGCCCCATGCGTTACCCCCGTCGTAAGGAGCAGTGGGCCTTACGCGGCGACGTAAGCACGGCGTAAGGACAATTCAGTATACTTAACCCTGGTCAATTTACTGGAATATGACTCAAAAATTCTAAGCAACAGTATCAACTAGCCATCTGGGTTGTAGAAAACAATGAACTCAACTGGAATAGAAAATTTAGAGGCCGACTTTTTTCGCGCACGCCACCGTTCGAGTAACTAAACTCTTCGTCCGTTAAAAGACCATTCGCGTACGTCAATAGAAGTAGGGATGGCATCAAATGGCGAAAAGCTAGAGCTTGATTTGATTTGATTCTGAAAGTCATTTTATCATTTGATCATTTGATTTCTTATCACTCCTTTTTCCCATGAAACATGATTTGATTTGATTTGATTTGATTTGATTTGAATTTGAATTTGAATTTGACATTTGCCATTTGATGCCATCCCTAAGCAGAAGGGATTTGTATTTCATGACAGAAAACAGAGACACGAGAAAAAGAAATCGAATGATGGAATTGCAGAAATATTCGGTTTTACGAGATGGTATTTTCTAAAACTCACGCAGAATTCAAGGAGAGCATTGCTTAAGGTTACCTTACGTTAACGCTACGCCGGCTGCTTCAACCTGTCCTCCGTAGAGTAAGCGTACACTTTTTATACGCTACTCTTACGCCGAAATGCTTCAACCTCTCTAATAGGTTTAATTCTCACCAGTGGACCCATTGACAACGCGTCGTCGTGTACTTACAATGCCTGGTCTTTGCCGGTGCCGGGAAGTGGCCCTGCTTCAAAGACTGAGATTGCGGCCCTCCGCGACATCTACGACTCGTGCGAAAAAGGCACGGATATCTGATACTACTAGTCAGGCCGAATGGGCCGGTTACTGGGTCGGATAGAACTCGGCTTTTTTCAATGGCTTTGCTCTTTGTTTGTGATTTTACACCACAAGACTGTAACAACCCTAAACATGGTGGGCGTATGAAACACTCCAATCACAAAACGGATATCTGATACAACTTTCGAAGGTTTAATCTTGTATCCGATCCATGACCGAGACCAACAGATTTTTGCACGAGCGAAGGGGAAGAGGTAATTTTGCATTGTCTGTCTGTCTGTTTGTCTGTCTGTCTGTCTTCCTGCACGTATGTCTGCCTGTATGTATGCCTGTATGTCTGTATGTCTGTACATCAGTCGATCAGCACGTCAACTGAGATTACGACGCAAAACTTCTTTTTACAGATCAGTCTGTACATGACTGATACCTTCTGCACGAAGCGACAGCGGAATGACCGATACCTTCGTCTTTCTGGGACGCCCTGTCTGTGTCTGGTGTGCAACGATCCGGCGATGGTAAGTCCGCTCTTTTTTCATCTAAATTAGTGCTTCGATCGCAGTGCTTTAAAGTAATGACGCGACCTTTTGCAGGGAGCGGACCGAACGGCCTTGAAATGCAAGAACGTTCGGTGCCTCCAACCTATTCCGAGCGATGCACGCGCCAAGCTTCCGTGTCGAAGTTGCGGTCAGACCACCAATCGCACTCGTCTCAAGGAAGGGAAAGCTCTGATGAAACGCATCGACGCCTTCTATCCTCCACCCTTTCCGGCCACGCAGGAGGCCCATGCTGTGAAAGGTTCGATCAAAGTGATTCGAAAATTCATCGCAGAGGGAGAGCGCATCCTGCACCCCACCAATGTCTACATGGTTTTACTGTACATGGAGGCTATGAACTTCTTGGAATTGCGGATGGTAACTAACAGGATCGTGCCAGCATAGTTGGATGTGGCAGTGAACCCTAGTACACATCTGGTGTACAATTTTTTTTTTCCATACACATAAAAGACAAATTGTCACCTTAAATTTGTACGTAGAAACAGCGGCTTATATCATTCATTTTATGTACGACCACCACAAAATGTACGATCGCATTCATTTTAATCATTTTTTAATTCATTTTAGACTTCTGTTATACGATTTATGAAACTGTTGCTGTGTTTGTTTAAAAACAATTCTGGAAATTGTTTTCAAAAACATCGTTCAAATGGGCACAGCGTCGAATCGTGCCAATCTAACTACGTACGCTTAACAAACCAAGATATAATAGAGCCTGAATGTTGTTCCAGTCTTCCCACAGCCGTGAAACGTGTAAACATAAATTTCGCACTTTTTCACGAAAATGCTGAAACTGTTTCAAAACAATTTTTGGACACATATTTCGCCGTGTTTTAATTATATATAATATATAATATATTATAATTAGAAACCCCACCATTGCGTCCCACAAAATGCCAAACCCTGAACACCCTGCACATACTTTTATTCTGTCATTTATTTCTAAAATCCTACAGTCTGCTCGCGTTTCGAATAAGAGTGAATAAGGCGTATAAATTTTGAACGCTCACACATATCACTTCACATAAATTTAAACGAATGAAAAGAGTGGTCACACGTCCTAAGAACGACCTCAAAAATTCTGTGCGGAATGGCGCATAATTTGTGTGAAAATTTGACTTTTCATATGACTTATCGTACTTAATTTTTTTATGTGTACCAGGAAAAAGGACTTTATCTGACTTTCCGCATAGTTTTGTCCGCACATGCACAACGCGCACGTACGCATCCACAGTTGTGGAGGAAGTTATATTTCCGTAGGTATTAAGGGGATGACGAGCTCAAGATTTTTCATAACCGACCATTTTCACGTTCACCCTTATCAGAAAGAGCAACTCATTGGCTACCAGTAGGTGAATTTCTTTTCAGAACAACATATTTTTTAATTGTTTAAGGATGCTTAGAAGATGAGTTACTTTTAGTGCGAATGTGTAACCGATTGATAAATCGTCACTTCCGTCTAATTAAACACCGCACACCCTCCGAATGAGATTGTGTTTCAGGGTCAGAGTGAATATCATGATCAAATGATTTGGGTTACGTAAAGATGTCCCGCGATGTGTGTGCCCCTAACGGATAGCGTCAAATTCTAATTTTAATCAATTTATTCAACACAAAAAAGGCTTTTCAAGCGACCAGGACCACGTGATTAAAATGCTAGCATTTTTAGCGATTCACACTGAAAAATGGCCAGACGTGCGGTAAAAGTGGACCGATGTACTGGTATCAAAATGGCTGAATATATTTTGCTGAGTGTTGTGTGCATGGAGTGACTACTGGCGAGTTTTGGCACAAGCCCTTTAAAATGTCAGGTTAGTTGCAATATTTGTAGAATAATGAAATAATCCCCATAGAATACATGGTTAAGGCCCACAGGCACAACCAGGCTCATCCTGAAAGTAAAAAATGAGGCATTTTTGTCATCACTTCCCTCGTCGATTTCGACAGAATTAAGCCTCGTCCAAAAAGAGTTATGCACTTGCAATTTCACATTGAAATGTCATTAATGTATATTATGGATTTTGTAAAAGAGTATGGCTATAGTCCTGACCATTACCCGCTAAAATTTATAATTATGACCTTTCTCTCTACTTAAGCTTACTTTCAAATTTTTTTCTGAAACCATTTACAACCCGTTATCAGTAAATTGTTTTCGAAAAACCTCCAAAAAACGACTTTGTGGGAGTCTGGTCGTTCAAAAAACCCGTCTTTGGAAGGCTTAAATTTCTAGTGTTGCATACGATAAAGGTTATATGTATATTTCGGAACCGGAAAACATGTGGCAAATAATCCGTTCATTGTCACATAGTTTACTCATTGCATCGATCGACGACTTTCACTCCGTCTGTGTGACCGTCCATGTAACTGTGTGTTGTTGTTTTGGTGTTCGGTTTTCGGTGTTCGGTGTGTGTTTTTTTCGGTGTCCTCTGACCCGTCTGTCAGTCCTTACACATCCGTTAAACCGTATGTTACACGGTTTATCCGTTAGTCCCTCGGCTCGTCCTATTATCGGTTCATCTGTCCATTTGTTCGTTTGTCCGACTATCGGCTTCGATGATCGTTCTTTCATCGGCTCCTCCGTTAGTCCGTGGACTTATTTGCCCTTGAGATCATTGGTCTGTCCATTCGTTGATCTCTTTATTCCTTTGTCCGTCCTTTCATTACTTTCGTCCATCTGACTGTATGCTCGTCCATCCGTCCGTCCGTCCGTCCATAAATTCGTTTGTCTGCTGCATGAAGTTTACCTGTTCATCCGTCCGTGCGCTCGCCCGCCCGTCTATCCGTCTCTCCAGCCGTAAATCTGTCTGTTCGTATTTAAGGCCGTCTGTCCATCCATTCAGTCGTTCTTTTATTAATTTTTCTCCAATTTGTGCCACAGCTACTTCATCGGTTGGCTAAATATCGGTAGTACCATCTGTCAACGTCCCATGGGTATTCAGGCTAGAGTTCCCTTTAACCAGCGTATTATATTGTAGAATACCGATCAACTAGTGATATCGTACAATCACCTCAGTCGAAAGAGACCGGAGCTGATGGGTTGCAAAAATAAGAGACCACAAGACTGCACGTGCTTGATTGTCTGAAAATTGGGTGACTGATTACTTGATAGAAGCACTTTAGGGTTTTCGGCCCGTCGGAACTAATTTCCTAGGGGGGTCCGAGAGTCAGCACCAGTTGATCGGAATTCTACAGTAATCACTCCCTGAATTCGTTACCGGGTTCACAATTCGCACACCTGATCTTTGCCACGAGTCGCATATCATTGGAGAAACCTCAGTTTCCAGAAAACCGGATTTGCGTGCGAATACCTTCCTGAAAGCACGTTTTTGTGAAAACTGTTCGAGCAAAAAACGGTTAGAGTCATTCATTAAAGGTCAGGTGGATGTAAATAGTGTTTGAACTTTTTTTATTCTTTTATGTGCATTGTAAAATTATGTTGAAATAGATTCTTCTTTGTTTATGTGATTATTTGTTTTTCACGGCTTCCCTCCTCCCTTCCAATTCCCTTTTGCCCTATCAGGGAAGCAATTTGATTGAAAACCACCTGATCTGGCCAAGGTATTTTCGGTGAACTTAGTACCTCGTGTCGTGTGAGATCGCGTCTGAGACGTCTCTAGTGAGGGCTGTTGGTTATAAACAAAATTTTTGGGAGTCCCCGGCACACCATAATTGATGAGTCTCTTTACTGATATATGGGGTTCGGTTGTCATAAAAGAGTAAAATCTTGTGTAAGCAATGGTGATTCTACACGTAAAAATAATTGGTTAAATTTCATAAATAGAGCCAATATATATGACTGAATTTTTTACGAACCCGTTCATTTAGATGACACCCACCTTAAAAAGATATATCGCAGCGCCATTACGTCATGATGACAATATCCATGCATTTGTGTTACTAATGACATAGTGACGTAATGACATGTGAATTTGCCACTACTTTAATGATTTTGTGGCAAAACTCGCTGGTATTCATTCAGCGGACTTAAAGCATGGATGCCTTTCTGTTTTATTGGATTATTTATTTATTTAATTATTATTTATTCTGGATTATTTTCCTCTTCCCCATCTTTAAAATGCTTAAGGGACGGGTTCTGGCACCAAAAACGTTTCTCGCATCTAATCTCGAGAGGAACTATTGCATTCCCCAGTTGTTTTTGGGCCTTCTGAATGGATCACAGGAGAGGAAAAGTAAACGCTTTTCAGCCAGCTTAAACGTTATGTATATGTAATTCTTTCTTTTTGGCAAATGTTGTTGTTTTTGAATATGGAGAGGATAAAGTTATCGAGGTCGTTCTTCTTTCCAAGCTCGCCATCGAAAAAGTATACGGAAAATCGCATTACCAAAAAATCGATGTCATTCAGTAATCCCATTCTGAAATTCCCTCTTCCCCCACTGGAAACTGCCCAATTATAGTTCGTGTTATGCTCACATCGTCAGTTTTTTGTCATTTTGCTCTTGTTCAATTCATCAAACCTTCTTTTTTTATGCAGAGCACCTGGTCGACTTTCATCACTAAAAGAAATTTGACGGACCCGAGTGGCTCATTGAGATGAAGTCGAAGTCCAATCTCACCAAGGAGTAGACCAAGTTGTTTGCTGGACGCATCGCCCGTTTGAAGTCAGCTCTTCACGCCGATAACTAGATTGACGAAGCAGCCGATTGGAGCTCGGATTAGCTGATTTATTTTAATCAATTAAAAATACGATTTTCATACGCATATGTTTAAGTTTCGCGCGGTAGAAAATAATTCCGGTAGAAATGTCGTCTCTAGTTTTTTCCTGGCCGTTTTCTTTTACCCCGCGAGTAATTTTAAAGTGCGGCAATATTTTTTCCTGTTACAGTAGTAAATTTTCCTCCTGGAACCGTTTGGCCCAGCCAAGTAAATTTGCTCTTGTGGAATTCTCAGCCGAGGAGGGGAAATTTTGGGAAATTTTTCTCCCTCACGCGTCATCATACAGGGCTTTATACGCAATTTTCACAGTCTCGCCTTTATGTACAAAGACATTTGACGGAACGCACGGCATTGTCATAAGGTTGTCCCACAAAGCTCCACCAACTGTAGATCTCCGACGAAGTGGTGGGTGCTTTAAGACTGTAGCCTTGGCCTTTAAAGTCGACCAAGCTGTAAATGGTCATAGTGCAGCCCTTTGTGACGTGGGCCGAGCTGAAGCTGTCGGACCAGGTTGCCAGATTAGTGTCTTGTATTCCCTTGAGCAACCGCAGATGAGCTCCCTTCAGGCCGTCTTCTTGGTAGAGGATTCCGCAGAGCGGGTACATGGCGTTGATTTCGCTGATGTCTGTGGTGCTCAGGCGCAGGTCCAGGCCGATCGGACGGCTCTGATGGGGGGCCTTCGGCCGGATGGTCCAACCGTTGGTATCCAAGGCGAATGCTGTCTTTCGGTAATGTGTGATGG
This sequence comes from Hypsibius dujardini, assembly GCA_001579985.1. NCBI lineage: Eukaryota > Metazoa > Tardigrada > Eutardigrada > Parachela > Hypsibiidae > Hypsibius > Hypsibius dujardini. Next base: position 7,994 of record LRSR01011848.1, read on the forward strand.
AGTCGTAGTCGTACGGCGTGCCGCCCGGTGTGACCTGGCTCGAGTCGTATTTACGGAAATTATGATGGTTGGCTGCAAAAAAAAGGAGGTTAGGGGTCGTCCAAGTATTACATAAGGGAAAAAACGGTCAATTTTGGGTGCCATACCCTCTAAGTAAGACTTCCCGAAGCATACTCCCACCCGTTTTGCTTGGGGTCCGGGAGTGCCCTGGGGCGCCCAATGGGTAACTGCCCACCCCTCAAGGGTCTAAGTAAAACTTCCCGAAGCATACCCCCCACCCGTTTTGCTTGGGGTCCGAGAGCGCCTCGGGGCGCCCCAATGGGCAAGTGCCCACCCCTCAAGGGTCAATAAGATTTCGAAAGCAGGCACCCATACCCTAACCTCCTTATGTAATACTCTTTCGCGCTACAGTATACTATGAGAAGCACGTTAATTAAAACCTACGCACGCTTAACTAAATTAACTAATTCTTTCGACTAAAACACATTTCTTTTTTTCATTTCTTTCAATATTTTGTTTCCAAAAAAATAGTTCAGCACTGGTTTTAATTTACGTGATTCTCATATGCTTTACCGGGGTCGACGTTTTTCAGATTCAATTCGACGTAACTGTCCCGATCCGTGCGCGATTGTTCGTGGTAAAACCCTGCAAAAAAACAACAACAAAGAACAATGGACACAGATGTCCAACAGCAGATCCAACGTCAATGCAGCTGATACGTGTGGGGCTCACACTCAGTGACGTATTAACTGGCCTATTGTCTGGCCTCCGCCAAAGGGAAAGGCATACATACTGTATTGCATCGTGGAAGTGGTGGGAGCGGCGTTCGTTTTGAATGATGTTCCCTAGCATGAAGCGAACGCCGCTCCCACCGTTTCTACGATGCAATACAGTACCTATGGCGTGCATCAGCTCGTGGACAATAGTTCCGTGGGTCCAACAACCAATCCCGAGATTGACATTTTGCACTCCACCGGCTTTGCCGACTGTAGCCCAGCATCTATTTGGTATGTGCAAAAAAAGAACAGCGCCACGTTATTATAGTGAAACATGCGACCACACTAATGCTACGTTCATAGTCCGTGTTATTTGCCAGAAGAACTCTTCAATTGTGACGGAGTTGTTCACTATCGATGCACATATAACAATTGTCGTATGACATTTTGCAAGAGGAACTATGAGCACTCACCAGACATTTCGCAAAACATTGCCAGACGAGTGTTATTTTGGGGCGTGGTCTCGCAAGAATCATCTGGCATGCTAAAGCTGGCCGGCCAATCATAAACTGTTGATGGTTTGGAAGTTTTCTTGAAATTTCTATTTCGAAGTTGTTCTCCAGTTTGATCTTGTTGATAGTATTTTTCAAATAATAATATATTATCCTGTTATATTGAGTTGTCACAGTGCTGCAATTAGGACAAGCTGCTGGTGCAGTACCAGCAGCTTGTTTTTTCCCCTTCGGCAAATGGTTATTGAAAACCATGACTCAAAATTTGAAAAAGAAATTACTGTGACGAATGGAATGGTTGCGGTGATTTCCTTGGGCGGGACTATGAAGTGTCAAACTACTTCGTTGTTCTGACCGGCAACTATGAAGATGTGTGTCAGACGTCTTTTCTCGCACTGACTTCACGTCCTCGCATCTCGCAATGTTTGGCGAGCGGTATCGCACACTTTCGTCTGACATATCTACGCACAAATGTCCTGGCGTCTCGCATCTGACACGGATTATGATTGGAAATTTTTATGATCGTAGCATAATGCACGTGATTTAACCCTCTGAGTGCCGGTCAGCTTACACTGGCTTAATTCTTCCTTCAAACTCCATTTGCTCATCGAGCATTTGCACTTTTTTGATACGGTTTTTTGTTTTGATTCTCTAACAGAACCGTAAAATATAAAGTCAAAACAACTTTTGAAAAATACTTTCGGAAGTGGTGAGAAGTCATTAAGCCAAACTTGGCTTAAACTTAAATGGCATGTATACTAACCTGCGGTGCGTGCTGAAAAAAAAATTCCGGACTTCGAAATTAAAACTGGTCCTAGCCAACAAACATATCGATGTAATCCAGTTGAAAATGAAATAAACAAGCGATCGAGAGCGGAATGAAAAAATTGAACTCACTAGGAAGATGTTTTGATTCCCTATTGGCAAAATGTCAGCTGTTGTCAAGTTGTTGTGTGGAGGCGCAACAGCGCCGCCTGGCGGTAAGGCACTAACCAAGCAGGGAAAGTACCAAATGAACCCTTGTCATGTCCACCATTCAAGTTAGGTACTTTCCCTACTTAAGCCAACTTTGGCTGACCCAGCACTACCCGTATACCTAAAACACCCGGCAACCAGAGGGTTAATGTTAGACTGATGGTACTTACCCGGGTTCATTCTTTTTAATCAACACGTAATCAGCATGCCCGGACCGCGGGTGGAAGCGAATTCCGTCGGTCTTCTCGAACTCTTTGAAGGCGGTTAAGACCTTGCTGCGTTCTGTTGTGGCTGTTGCAATCAATATAACATGGGTCAAATATAATATGCGAAAAATGATGTCCTATTGAGGGTGAGGCATCATGACGAAAAGTTTACAGAGGGTACTGGACATTTCATAGAAGACCCATCCTCCGTACCACCGGGAGCGCTGGGCGATGACCCCGGACTTTGAAAGACGACTGAGCTTTGCGTCCTAGAACGACAGACATATACGGCTTGAAGATTGGAATTCGATAGTTTTATTTTATTTTAATACAGCACTTAATGATGATCACATTTTCTGTTAAGTAAACTGAAGACTTTATAAACGATAAAAAATCTCATCCAACCGACGAGGAGTTTATACTTAATTTAATTGATAATATTAATTTAGTTAAGCTTCAAAATGGACATAATCTGCCCCCGAAAGGTCGCCCTTACAATGTCGTTCTCACTGTCTCCGGCCTCTACGATGCCGACCATGTCTCCCTCAAACAGCGTCGGCCTCACCACTGGATCATCCTTTGCAATGCGGCCATGCGTCGTGGCAATATCCGCATACCAACTCCGAGGACCATCAACGTGGCCCTGAACACTAGCCGGTTTTACAGGGAAAAGTGAAGCCGACCGGACGCTACCCACGAAGAATATAAGCACGAAAAGTGCGATCCCCATTTTACCAGATTCTTTGCGTCCACTAACGAAATGATGAACCAATTCGGTTTGGTTTAAGTACCACTATATTTATCTCGTGTCTTTCGGTATGATAAGACACATTCAGATTATCAAATACAATGTGTTCTACAAGGTCACTGACTGACTCAGAGGGTCACCGAATCTTGAAGGCATTGTGTAGGGACTTTTGGTGATAAGCAATCCTAAGGCGCAGTACTGTTTTTTCGCGTTAGACAGGGACATTCGTACTGGAGTGGAACGTGTGCACGGCAGGTGTGCACAAAGCACAAAGCACAAGCGCCGCGTGGCCGATTAAACGTTCCACCGCTCGTACGCTGTCCCTGTCTAACGCGAAAATACAGTACATGTACTGTCAAGACGCCGGCACCGTCACAGCTCATCAACAGCCCATTGATGGGTACACGTACGCCGTGAGCTTTCCTGATCGAAATTAATATTTTTAACATACTTTTAGTGCAAAATATGCAGAAAAATTTCTTGGCAATTTTTTTCAAAATGGTTGTCAAATTTTAAATTTTGCTGTTGAAACACACAAGTTAAAAGTGACATCACCGAGTTCGTGAGAAGAGCCGGAATCTTTCGGTGTTGAAACAGTAAATTAAACTGGAATATAACGTCCAGCATCTTACGAAATCTGAAAATTTTAAAATTTCGTCTCACCAGAATTCAGAGTCACGTGATTTTAAAATCTCGTGTCACCAGAATTCAGAGTCACGTGATTTTAAAATCTCGTGTCACCAGAATTCAGAGTCACGTGATTTCAAAATTTCTTGTCACCAGAATTCAGAATCACATGATTTTAAAATTTCTTGTCACCAGAATTCAGAAACACGTGACTTTAAAATTTCGTTTCACCAGAATTCAGAATCACGTGATTTTAAAATTCGCGTCATCAGAATTCAGAGTCACGTGATTTTAAAATGTCTTGACTTTAAAATTTGCAAACGTATCCTCAACTTTTCCACTTTATGTGATCAAAAAGAGGTAATGTTGTACGATGACAAGAAACCCTTCAAAAAACGCGGCGACCGCAGGTGGCTGCTTTACTAAAAAGCACGAGTTTTGGGGACCCAAAAAGTGTGGGTTCCCGAGCCCCGAACTGCGTTTTTTTATGTCCAAAAATCCGGGCATTTGTCTCGTGCAACTTGGCTTTTTCACATGAAACGCTCATTGATTTGCTGATTGAACGTAATTCGGTGAAAAATTGTGGCGCAATGGTGGCGTAGACCTGGGGCACTCGAGAAGCCGAACTTGAAGTGATTCTTATTTACCATCTTATTGTTAATTGAGGGAATTATTATATATATACGCAAAAATTCCCATATGAAAAGTCACCCTTTAGGGACAAACGCATTTCATCGAACGCGCAAAATTGTCATAAGAATATCCGACAAAGCTCCAGTTGTATGCCTCGGACGTGGACGCTCTGTACCACTGCCAGGCGCCCTGAAGGCCGGCCTGGCTGTAGATGGTCAACGTGCAGGCCTTCGTCACACGGGCCGAACTGAAGCTGTCGAACCACTCGGCATCAAAGGTGGCTTCCGTGTTTTTGAGGAACCGCAGATGTGGTCCCGTCTGTCCGTCGTCTTTGTAGAGTATCGCGCACACGGAGTTTGGGTACATGGTGTTGATCTCGCGAATGTCTGTGATGCTCAGACGCACTCGCTGGCCAATCGGACGGATCTGATTGGGCGCCTTCGCGCGCAAACTCCAGCTGCTGGTGTTCACAGCGAATTCCGTCGGACCATAATGGGTGATGGAATCGAAGTCGTAAGCCGTACCACCGGGTGTGACTTGGCTTGCGTCGTATTTTTGGAAATTATGACGCTGGGCTGGGCAAAAAAGTACGACAATGCGGGCGTTAATAACCACGCCGAGAAGACATACTCAATTGATTGATAGATTTCATAGATTTCATAGATTTTACGACCATAAATTTCTTCCTGGTCGGCGTTGTCTGAATTTACCTGGGCTGACGTTGTTCAAATTTAGTTCCACATAAGCATCCCGATCCGTACGCGCTTGTTCGTGGTAGAATCCTGGGGGGGGGGGGAAATCATATGGGGTTCAGATTCTGGGCGGGATTAATTTGGAAGTAATTTTGATCAAGTCAACGAGTCGATTTTGACACGATCAACAAGAATAAAAAAAAATTATGTGTACGGTGCACAGGGACAGCGTACGAGCTGTGGAATGTTTAATCGGCCACGCGGCGCTTGTGCTGTGTGTACGGTGCACACAGCCGTGCACACGTTCCACTCCACTACGACTGTCCCTGTCTAACGCGAAAATGAAGTACCGCTGGCTCGGAAAAGGATGTACCAAGTCAAGCCTCTTTCTCTCTCCCACCTATGGTGTGCATAAGCTCGTGAATAATAATTCCGTGGGTCCAGCAATCTGACGCAAGATTAACATATTGCACTCCGCCGACCTTTCCAATTGTGGCGAAACACCTGAATGTGCAAAACGTAATTACGGCGGATTACCGGTTGCAGCATACGTATTATGTATCCAAGAAAGAGGCTCAAAAATGCGCCTCTGCGTCCAGTTTTTTGGTTTGACTCGAATGGAACTAATTAGAAAGTTCTGCCTTAAAAAACATTTTTTTATACGACACCTACTTTTAGTGTTCTTTCTGTTCTTCAAACTTTGTCCAGAGAGTTTCTTACCCTGGTTCGTTCTTCTTTATCAGGACATAGTCAGATTGCGTGGACCGCGGATGGAACCGAACAGTGTCCGTAATGTTGAACTCGTTGAAGGCGGCCAGGAGCATGCTGCGTTCTGAGGTGGCTGCCGGGATGAACATAAACAACGAACATTCCCGAACATGGCAAAAGGATCAATCCCGAAAAAGGTTAACTCACACAAGGCGCTGGACATCTCATAGATAACGATGCCTTCAGGCCACCGCCGAGTGTGAGACGTGAGTCCGGATTTGGTAAGACGATTGACCTTTCGGTCCCGAAAAGAAAAATGTTTAAAAAAACTGTCTTTCATGTGCTTGGTGTGTGTACTTTAGTTTAAATTAATGAGTCGGTAATGGAAGCTTACGATGACACTTTCACTGTCTCCGGCTTCGATGATACCGACGATGTCTCCCTCAAACAGCGTCGGCCTCACCACGGGATCATGCCCGCCATGCCCCGTTGTGATATCCCAAGACCCACCACTTCTGGGTCCATCCACATTGCCCAAGATGTTTGCCGAGTCTCCCGGAAAAAGTGAAGCCGCCTTGACGCTGCACACGAAGAATGCCAGGGCGTAAAGTGCGACCTCCATGTTTTTAATATTCAACATAGACGGTTTTTTTGTCACAGAAAAAAGGGACGTCCGCCTGAGCTGCTGCACGGTCAGGTTTAAACCCACTTTTGCTTAACATATCTTATGACGATTAGACCTATCTTATCCAAGTATTCCTCGGTCATTCCGGAATCTTGAAGGCATTCTATGCTGCATCTCGAGATAATTCTGATATTGCCACCCATTCATGCACGTTGGTTTCATTAGTCTCAGTTAGTCAGTCAGTGTATTAGAACTGCACGTATCACAGTTTACTTGAGTATTGATTGGGATAGTCTGACAGCATTGGTGAACTGGTTATAAGACGGCGATTGTCTGCCGCATTACACAGCGCGTGAATCGACAGAATGAACCACATCGTTTTGACCTTATAACAGAACACTGTACACCGTTCTGAACACTGAGTCACATAGATCTGTTACTCTTGATATTGATGATGTAGGCCTTCCTACATGGTGGGGTGTTTTCGACCCAAGGTCATGAACACGCGACGCAAAATGAGAGGGAAAAATCCTAGAGTATTTAGAGTATTATTGATCAAGACCGAGTGAATGTATGTAGGATGCCACATTCCTTGTCCTCTGCCGTATTTATATGAGCTTTAGTGCCGATCCAAGAAAGAAGGAGGAAGAAAACGTGAGAAGAAATCAATAAAGGCGTTTCTTTACGGCTTTAAATAAAGGCTTTACACTCCTTCAGCCTTCTCTGATAACTCATGTACGTGTATGGAAGTTACACAACGACCCAAGAAGATAAGACAGAACGGCTTATGCTAAAGAACCTTATAATGAGCTGATACTTTGTCGCTCAACTTGTGACTGATAGGCGACATGTGTTTTTGCATCTCTACGTTAGACGCTGAGGGGTTGATCAAACGAAAAAACGAATTCACGGGAACAAGAGAGTCTTTGCTCAGTCTAGGGATAGCAAAAACTAAAATTAGTTGGCTGATTAGTTTCTTTCGTTTAGTTTTCTTAGTAACCAAAACTTTAGTCTAGTTTAGTCGAAAGTAAACTAAAATTATACAACTAATTTTTAGTTTTCTCAGTTAAATCCTTAGCAACTTCAAAGTCTGTAGTTTAGTCTTGTTCAGAAACTGAAAAAGCTAGACTAAAAAATTAGTTACTAAAAGTTTTAGCTCATAGTCTTAAATCTAGTTTTTTTAGTTTAGGTTAGTTTTGCCAGCACTAGCTCAGTTGCAAAAATTTAATTTCGCACCAGGCCATCGAAAAACCGTGATGCCGAAATACGTGTAGTATTCTGAATTATGTATTCGTGCGTTGAATGCTTTTTCCGAGTACGGCTTTATCTCGTCAACCCGGCCCGCCGTTTTTAGGGAACTCTGGTAAGCTAAAAGTGCTGCGATCGCTTCCGAATTCAAAGCCTTATTAATTTCGTTCAACATGACTTCATACTTCCGCGTATCGGTGTCTGGGACAACAGCAAAGCAGGGTATGAACACATGGTATTAATAAAAACATTATTTCTGTCTCCTCTTTCGTAGTGTCGAAAAATTTCCTCTCCCCTCAACGCGCATATGGCCTAGATGGGGCGAGTGATTCGCTGCGCATGTATGCGCGGTTATCTATGAAACTGCTCACATGCAAAGTTCACACTGCTTACATCAAGGGAATTTTGCAACTCTCCAACACGAAATCTTGCACTATCTTTAATTTTAACGGATGCGCATAACTTAGTTATGTTTTATTCCGTCGAAAAAAAGCAAACGATTTCCACCCAACTTTTTTTAAAAACGAAAAACTCTTTCGCGGTGGTACATAGAGGGCGCTTTCAATGTTACCATACAGCGCGTCGATTGATTGCTGCATTATAAAATATAGCACATTATAAATAAACCGTCGATCTATACTGGAACATTATAGCGGTTTTGTTGAACTCTAATTGGTGCACAACGCAAACTTTACAGTAAAAAAATAAAAAATGAAACAATGAGTTAGTAACGAAAAAACATTCACCAAACATTTATTAATAACATTACAATAATGGTTACAGTAGTAAAAATTTTCGAAACAAAGCGTGACTTTGCACCAAACGCAAATCAGAAAATGAGTTTTCTCACATAAAGGGACAGAACATTTGTGGTTCGCTTTGGCAGCTTCGCTCTCAAAACAGAACTGCGAAGGTGTTAGAAACTCTAAACGCTCGTCGGTCTCCAAATAACCAGGATGCGACCACCCCACTCGCCCCATTTCTCGGAACCGCGGACTGCTAAACTGATTATGCATCAGCGACTGCAGTTTCAACACTGTATTCCGCTGGTGTAGTTCACATTTCGTTCCGTCTCGAACAACGCGGTCCCAAATTTTGCGAACAAAAGACTTCCACATCCGAAAGCCATAAACATCTAACGGCTGACAGAGCGGCGTAGTTTTCGGTGGCACCGTCACGATCTGGACCTCTCGGCCTTCCGGTGTGGCAGCGTCCAGCAGCTCTTGATTTTTGTAGATTGACCAGGAGTCAATGACGAGGACAGTCCGATCAGCTACGTTGGGGAAGAACACATGTTCCAACCACACTGACAGATGTTCCTTCTGCATATTGCCCGAGTTCGACGCCGTTACGAGAATGTTTGGAGCTGTAAAGAGGTCCTGCTGTACTTGAGGACCGAAATTGTTGTCAGTCATCTCTTGCATAACAATGAAAAGAGAGCCAAGGAGCTTGCCATTGGCGTCGATGGTTACCATGATGGTGTACGAGTGGATCATCTTGGTCATGGACTGGACGCATGCTCTCACATTTTTCGAACCTAAAAAAAATGCGACAAAAAAATGTAGTAAAGACTACACATTCAAGTAGACTTAACTGTTTCACAGAGAAACGTTTTCTCTTTTCTCTTTGGTCGATTCATTGATTATCGCCAGTTCATCTGCGAGTTAGAAAACTTTTTTTCTTGCGAAAATAAGGAAACAAAATCACTACGGCCACGAGAAGAAAACAAGGACCATTGCCCGTTTTCATTGCGCAAATTTATCCTAAACCGAATTTGCAAAAAGGAACGGCATACCGCGACGCACACTCCTGAACTGGCTCAAGTAATTGTGATTGAAAGTGGCGAAAGTGATTGATTCCTTGATTGGTTTTGATTTTTTACGGTATTTCAAAGTTTGCATTAAATTGATTGATTTGGCAATTCAAACAGGTCTTTGCATTGGCTCGTGTCGATCGATTACTTGCTTGATTGATTTAGTATTCCGTTTACTGAGTTGATTGATTGATTTGTCAGAAAACTTGTCTAGTTGACTCAGTGATGCCCTGACCGCTTGATTGATTAGTTTGCTAAACGGATCATTTGATCGATCAATTGATTGACCTGTAGTTAGATCTGTCTAATTTATTGATTGATCAGACACGCAGATCCAAGTCCATTTGCTTGCGCTTGATTGATCGATACGCAACAATCCTTGCAGTGCACAATTATGCGAGGAACGCATCGTCGAACAACTTTTCATTCCATTTGGAATGACTGGAAAATGGCAGCTATTGCACGTAATGGTCAATCGTGCATTTAAAACTTTCTTGAAAGCCAAATATCATCAGTGGCGGAATGAAAACAACGCTGAAACCAAAAGCGGATACATAAAAAAGCGAGGACGACAAGATTTTATTGATTTGATCTCAGCAGCTTGGCAGGCGGTTGATTTGGAGACTGTGCGAAAGTCATTTATAAAGTCAGAAATTTTAGATGGATGTCAGATAACTGGAGCGATTCGTGATGAAATCATCGGTGAAGATAAAGAAACTGATTTTGTAGGTTTTAGTTTTTTTAACGGAAAAGATTTCAGCTGTGGAATAGAGTTCGACTTATGAAAAACAATTTCATGGGATTGGTCGCTTGATTGCTTGATTTTTTTCCCACCAGTCATCCTCGCTGCAATTGTGTGAGAATCGGTTATTGATTAATTGATTGATACATTTCAAGGTTCTTGGCCCTACGGAAATAATTTACTGGAGGGTCCAAGAATCAGCGCCAGTTGATCGGAATTTTACAGTATGTAAATCCCTAACTTTTCAATCAAACAGCGAAGTGCGTTTGCTAATGCAGAAGGACATTGATCAATTAATCAATTGCGTTTTAACAGCTTGGAACTGGTAATGTTTTTAGGTGTAAAGAATAGACCAATTAATCGACGTAATGTATGGTAATATTGAATGCGCCCTCTATGTACCACCGCGAAAGTTTTTCGTTTTTTAAAAAAGTTGGGTGGAGATCGTTTGCTTTTTTTCGACGGAATAAAACATAACTAAGTTATGCGCATCCGTTAAAATTAAAGATAGTGCAAGATTTTGTGTTGAAGAGTTGCAAAATTCCCTTGTGAAAGTAGAGATAGGTAGAGAAGTTACCTGGAAGAAAGGAAAGAGGTAGTACTACTTCGTCTAGAACTAGTAAAACACATGATTATGTAGTAAAGTGTTAACTTTAGAAATGATAGTAAATAGCACACAGATCAGACTTACATACAAGTAATTATCTATGACAGTGGAATAGGGATAATAGGGCAGATAAACTTGCTAACTAAGCAAGGTACTAGTGAGTCAAACAGCTGTAATGATTGGATATGAGGACTTGTTGGGCGTGGCCCAACACGCCATACCTGGTCGTCAACGGTCCTGGATCTCGGCAGTAAATTTGACCTTTGCTATCACAATGCAGTGACTAATCAGCAAATAAGACTGTTCAATTTACGTAGGCAAACAAGATATTAACGCCGTGCCGTCATGACCTAGGCCTTCACGTTGACTCTGAATAATCGTGGTGCGTGAAATGATATCAGCGACAAGGACAATCGACGCACATACCCCACATAGGACGTGCACGATCGAAGTATGACAAATATCGAAGCAACCTTCCCCGAGTATTTAGTATTGAACAAACTGATGACAAGACTCTTTCCAATAGACTACTTTCTGTGATGATCCTTTTCCATCTGGTTCGTCTAATAGCCACTGAAACGTACCAATAATCTTACGGTTTCCCCTTTACCTAGCTGTGTCTTACCATTTGTAATGGAGCAAGTCGTCACGCTCGCGACGCCAATCTTTAAGACCCTCTGCAAGTTAACCACGACAAAGGTTGTCCATGGCCTCCACCGAAGCTACCCTGAGCTCAGCTCAAAGACCCGCGAAGAAGTGGACGCAGACATCGAGGACTTTTACGGCAATTCGTTCGCCAAGCTGCAGCTGGCCCTTGAGCAGCGCATCGCGGAGGGGATTGAACAGACGCGACAGCACGTAGCCGAGGCGTTCTACACGGCTCATCGCAACGGCAAGTATGAGGATATGCGTGACTGCCTGACCGTGGCCCGGCGAGAATACCAGGACTTTCTCCGCAATCCGTCCGCGAAGACGCTGGAGGATTTTCGCGGCTCCGAGCAGAAGCTCTACCGCAAGATGGTCGTCCTGTACGAGTGGATCGTCAACAATAACGCGGCCCCGCTCTACCGCGCGCCTTTCCTCAAGGGACTGACGGAGAGCTGTAAACTGGAGGAGTACACGCAATGGCAGCGGGACATTCTTCTGCTGATCACGGAGGCCTACTATCTGCGTGTGGCGCGACACTACTATTCCGCACTGCACACGACAGCCGGCAATGGAGCATTGGATAAGGCGGATTTCGACAATATCAGCGACATGCAGGAACAGTTGAAAGTTATCGTGAAGGTGTTGGACGACAGCTGCCTGGAGGTAAAGACAAGGTTTCTCACCGCGCCGTGTGGAGGGGTCCACGACGGTGCTGACAAGGGTCCGTGCGGGATCCGGAAAGGAGTGCAGTGCTTTGAGCTGGGCGCAAGAGTCTATAAAGGCCTTGGACACGTAGACAAGAGCCGACAAGAACTGGCGAGTGACATTGCAAAGGAACTCCGAAAGGCTTATCCTCATTTTGAGTGGTCTGTGGTGGTGGTAGACAAGGACCACGGGGATATCGAACTACAGTCAGGTCCGGCTTCTGATATGCGGTGCCTTCGGTTTAGTTCGAGGGAAAACTCCCCAACGTCAGCGGGATCCAAGTTAGTTTTCTGTCTGTCTATCTGTCTGCGTGCATGTCCATCTGTCCGTCTGTCTGCCTGGCTGTCTGTCTGTATCTTGCTGTCTGACTGTCTGACTGTTTTTCTGGCTGTCTGTCTCTTTGTCTTCTTGTCTGGTTGGTTGTTTGTCTGTCTGTCTGTCTGCTTGCCTGCCAACGTACCATATAGGCTCCCTAGTCGCCTGTAGCATGTGTTGGGAAATATCTCATTCGCAGATCGTTTGGATGTTTGGTCTGCTACCGGTCCAACCGATACTTCAGCCTTGAAAAGAAGCGCACTGCCTTGGTGTTTTGGGGTGAGGCTGATGCCATGTGGTCGTCTGGAGCACTTTTCGCGCACCGCAACCTGGACAGTTGGGTGAGTGAAGGAGCCTTGCGCGGTTTATCCGGCATGACCGGTGCGAGCCAGCTGCAGCACACCTTGGAGGAAATGAAACGGTCCAACAGGAATTACGCCCTCGGGATTGCAGTTCGCAGTATAGGTCCGAACTCCGATGTTGGATTTGCTCCAGCCAAATATCGGTTGGGCGAGGAAGGCGATATCGCTTACGAGGAAATTGACTTCCCCTTTTGTAAGCTCACGGACGACGCGATGATCGTGATAATTCCAGAGCCTCTGGATTCACTGATTGATCCAACCCTTAAAGTTGTCGAAGGTAAAAACACGTTTGCTATTTTCAATGAACAGTTCTTTCTGTTTTTATTGGCGTAAAAATGAGTCAAACCTCTATAGAAAATACGGAAATTAATTCATTATAAAACGATAGTGACACACAAGGTTGATATATAGTATATATATATATATATAGAAATAATACTGCGACCAGGTAACGTTTCTCTTTGTGCGCTTTAACATTTAGTTTTTCATGATTTTTGCAGATCCCTCGTTGCAGCCGATTTCCACATCCGCGTTCCCATGTGTGGTGGTGGTCAAGCGAGGATTTCTTCTTGACGATTCCACGAAGACGCCTATTGTCATAAAGGACATAAGTGTTCTCCAGGCCCAAAACGGAGACCAGCAAGCAAATACCTTGTTCGAAAAGCTGGGAACATCTTTGTCGGAACTGCTGAAACTGAGGCACATTAACATTGTCAGACATCTGCTCGTCCAGTCGTCCGAATCGAACCGTTTGACGTCCCGTGTTGTGATGCAGTTTTGTTCAGGTGAGTCACCTCCAGGGGTCTTCCAACATTACTAACTGATAGATCTTTAGAAAATAAGCAAAGGAGTAACAACAAATCACTTACCGACCAAATTCTTCAGCATCTCAAATTGGTCGTTAATTACAAGATGTTTCGCTAAATTTTAGCTAAACGTAAAATGGAAACAAATGAAGAATCGTTTAATAAACTCATTTTGAAATGAGGTCGTTTGGCGACCCAGCCTTCAAGTTATTCGAGTACGTTTGGTGAATTTTTCTGGGTTCTCGCAGTCTTGCTTTTGCAGCAATGCTTCTAGACGAAATTAGCTGATTCATTTGTCTGCTTAAGAGCTCGTGTTATGTCCCTAACGTTGACGGGTAATCTCGTGGAAATCGGTCGGTCGATCCGAGATTACGAGCCGAGGAATACTTGTGAAATAATACTAAATGGTTACCCGCAGTTGCAAAAAATACTTACGCACATTAATGCCACTCGTGTTTCAGGTGGAACCCTGACTGCAAAAATGGCAGGGGCGCCGCTCGCCGTCTCCGATATCAAGGCTCGGGGAACGGACATTTTGAACGGGCTGGCGTTTCTACATGCCCTGGGAACCGCCCACAAGTACCTCTACGCGGACCACGTGATGCTTCACGAGAAAGCCGACGGTCAACATATTGCCAAGCTCATCTCCATCCCACGCATTCCAGAACTGCTACCTGCTACCGGGCAGTCATACAATCCATGCTCACTGACTCCGTGCCTTCCCAAGTCGTTTTACCCGCCGGCCAACGAACGAGTTGGACGGCCAACCGACACCTGGCATTTTGGTTGCCTGTTAATTCAGATGGTGAGCGGACAAGTGCCGGAGACAAAGCGAGAAGAGCGGATGATTGGAGGAGTGATGACGACCGTGCCAGTCCCGCAAATCCCCAAGGGAACGCCGAGGCAGTTTGCGGCGGTGATAGAGCGCTGCTTAGAGGCTGACTATGCAAAGCGCCAGCGTGCGACAGTTCTGGCCTCGTTGTGGTCTTTCTGGGTCACCGATCATGCGACTTAAACCTTTTCGTTTTTCCTTGCAAGGGTGTGTGTGCGCCCTTGCACGCCTATAACTAAGGGTATTCAAAGTTCGATTATTTGCAGCGATTATCTCGCTAATTCAAACTCGCTAATCTCCCTGGTTTTGCACGCCCTTGCAATGGTGATACGAGGACACGCCCCTGGCTTACCTGAGGCTGTGTCTCCTTCGCTGATCTCAACTCATATGAACTACTCACAAGACAGATGCACACAATTAGCGAGCAGATAACCGAGAAAAGCAGCTCCTTGGCTGCTTTTTTCGCTTATCTTCAAAACCAGAGAGATTAGCGAATTTGAATTAGCGAGATAATCGCTGCAAATAATCGAACTTTGAATACCCTTACTGTATAATCGTAGCTCTGCTATTTCAATAACTATTCCTGTTGCGTTTAGTGGCAAAGCCGTTTCTGTATCTAACCACGCTTCATGCTGTATATTACCTAGAAGAGTTTCCGGATTGTTTAATTGTCCAACGCCTCGTACAATCAGAAGGTTCAATGTCTTCTCCTGCGAGATGGAAGCGGGAAAAATGAAGAAACAACACAGAAACAACAAATACTGTAAACGCTTTTAGTTCACTCGTTTAATTAAATTATGCTATCTTTGGGTGTTGACACAAATTACAGAGGACTTTTTATACGCTCACGGGATTTGTTGCGCTGAAGCTGCTAGCGAACCAACGCACGCTCAGCTGTAGTGCCATATTCCTTCCGCGGAAAGAATTTTTTTTGTAATCTTCCGTACTGGGATGGACTTATGAATTTCAAAAGGACCCATATTTGTAAACATTTTAGCCATCCCATGGCGTTCGGCGACCTTAGTGACCCAAAAGAGTCAAAACCGATCGATTTTGACAAATATACTCGACCATTGGTGAGTCAGCAAAAATCAAACGTTTTGATCGTTAATTTTCTACCAACAGCTGAAGTTTCCAAAACGATTGCATTTGCAGGGATACGTTAACCGGTCTCTATGAAAAATTAGAGGTCTCCGCGTCGTCATCTGACGACATTTTTTGGGCGCTAACGGGTTTACTATCATTTCGGCGATCCTGGCCGGCCATCGCTTGAGTGGCGATCCTGGCCGACCATCGCTTGAGTGGCGATCCTGGCCGGCCATCGCTTGAGTGGCGATCCTGGCCGGCCATCGCTTGAGTGGCGATCCTGGCCGGCCATCGCTTGAGTGGCAATCCTGGCCGGCCATCGCTTGAGTGGCAATCCAATTGAGCGGTCCTTTGTCATGAAAAAACCGTGCTGAAAGTCTCATTGCACCCACTTCTCTGTAAAAAACTGTTGTTGTTGTTGTTGTTGTTGTTGTTGTTGTTATTGTTGTTGTTGGTGGTTGTAGTTGTTACGACCTCTCAAAAACGGCACTTGAAGAAAAAAAATGTCTATCACCCGATCTCCAGTTTCGTTCCACCGAATTCGGGGTGTCCACCGCGACACCGGCGCGCGAAACAATTAACTAGACAAACACCGAAAACAACAAATCTCCAGTTCAGCCAATATAGCGCCATGGTCCTGTATAGCCCTGTACACCATGGCCATATGGTTGTGTCTAATGAACGGTGTACTGATGCATAATATACATACACACCGCGCCGTGTGACCGTGTAATCGCGATGCCCCTAAACTGATTTTTCGCCTATAAAAAAAGTGTTTTGATGTGAAACGCAGAGCATTGAGGTGTTTTTCTTTACATGGCGCTATAAGAAGTTCCACGTGGTCTGCATGGTAAGGGTTGTGTCTTGGAGAGGGAGCTAAAGGGGGCGGGGTTTGCCGTGGAACGTTTGGGTTTCATAGCGCAGAACCTCTACCCTGAGGGCTGGCAGTATGATGGACGGGAGCGTTGCGGAGTGATCGGAGTGAAACCGCCAGTCAGCACACGCACTGCGTGATAGTACTCGCAAAATAAGTAATTCAATCAAAGCGTAGCTTTTCTTTGTCAGCCATTATACTCGCATTTGGTTGACGTTGTAGATGTCTCTCGGTTGACTAATTGCTCTTCACTCATTACTCTGATTTGCTTTTTTCTGCGTTATCGGTTGTCGAATCAATGAATCAAGCACTTAAATATGGAGTGGCACACGATTGCGCATATTAACTCAAACTACGACCATCCAAATTTGCTGGGTGCTAGCGGAAATTTTTCTATAACTCTGGCGGCCGAAGGCTTCTACCATGTGTGTACTCAGTAGAAGTAAAGAACGTTTGATACGGCCTGGAAGGCTTGCACAAGAAGGCTATGCACCAGATATATTGAGCAGAAAGGTCATGCAGCAAATCTTTGCCGCCCTTGCTAATCCCAATTTACCAATCATTCTCCCACGAGTTGGATTGAAGGTGCAAGTTTTTCCGTGATACTTTGGCAACACTATTAGACGTAAAACAATCAAAGAAAACGATCGGCATCAGCACTTTTTCGGTCAGACCATTAGGGAAAAAGGTAGGGAGGAAAAACTTTTTCCCATAGACTTAACATGTATCATTAGGCACTCTCCCGGGTGATTGGTGTTCTACAGCCAAAGCGCGTTGAACTTGGATTTGGTTTTGCGAAGCAGACAAATCCAATAGTAACGGTGGGTACACATATATACGCAATTTGATTGGTGCTTTCTTCGGAAGCGGTTAGATTCAAATGACATGGGAAACTCTGTTGAAGTTATAAATATGGATTCCATTTATAGGCCAAGAAGGTTAATACTCAAGAGGAAAGTCAGAAATCTCTGCATGCCGCCTTGAGACTGTTTAATTCGCCGAGGTGCGACACTAACATTACCAATCTTATTATCAATTTATTCTGATGTCAACAGACTGAATTATACGCACAGTATAGGGCAGGAAGCCGACATTTGGGAGTGGGATCACCCGATGCGAAAGTGAATTTTTGCAAGTAAGCTGGATACTTAGTTTACCCAAAAACTAAGGCAATCATTGTCATTTTTGCTAAGTTCCGACTGTCGATCAGTAAAAACTAGGCAAAAAGCCGACCTTAGCCTTTAAAAGCCTTTAACTGTCCTGGTTTGCCTTACGTACCGGCAGGCTCGTTGTCAACAATCCTAAACTAGCGTATGTGCGAATGAGTTACCTATCCCGTGCCTTAGTTCGGCTTGTTATGGGTTAGTCTAGTCAGAAAATGCCCAAATTGAGGTGTTCTTCCCTTAGTCGAAAGCTCATCGTCGACTAAGGAATATTTAGACGAACGCACGTGCTCCAAGCCAAGCAAGAAACACTTCGAAAAATGTCAACGGCTCAAAAACCATTTCGGGATCTTCCTGCAAAAAAATCTTTCCCTTCTTTGACTTCCGCTCTTTCATGGCTTCCGTCATTTTAAAAGGTATGAGACTCCTTTATTTTTCTTCGGCGATGATATCTTGCATGGAAGGCTTTTGTTGAAGATCATTTCAAGTACATTTTTTCTTTTGCAGGAACCGAGAAGAAAACCTGAAGGATGGTTTTGTTTTGACGACCGGTTGCCATCAAGTGCAGATTATTTTGTGAATTAAGGGCGGTGCATGCGTTTCGTTTTTTGAGTTTCTGTTGTGGGTCACTGATCAGCCCATCATTAACAGATTGTCTTTCTCCCCATAGGTGAAAGTCGATCCCATCCAAGCGTACCTTTTTCATCTTTTTGGCCTCTTCCACAACCGTTTCGTTCAATGCTAGTTGTTTTTTAACCAGCAGACTGTATTGCGCTTTCGTGCTCTGCTATAAGTGCTGCGAAGGTTGTTGTTTTCGCCATAATTTCTGAGAAACGTTATATTCTGTCCTGATTTATGTGCATGGCCAAATTAAATTCAGTAGATTGATTGATTGGTTGTCGCTTTAAGTGCCAAGTTTTGCTTGGTCCGGAATAGGCTACGAGGCTAATCGGAGCTAAGGCAGTTTGGGATAGCTGACTAGGGTAAACTAAGGTAGCGCCGGGTATTCCTCTATGTGGGTTATAACATTGACTGAGCATCAGCGCTAAGCCAGTGGGAACTCAACTAGGGTTTGCCGATAAGCCCATTTTCGCTTAGGGCTGAGGTTCACCTTTCGCATCGGGCAACCTGCACGATGCTGGTCGGGCCGAGAACTTTAGCGCTGAATAGCAACTCAAAAGAGCGTCCGGAAAAGAAATGAGAAACACGTCACGTCACGTGACCATGACGTCAAGTGAGCTTTTCATAAAAACGAGAAAAGCCAAAAGTTTCCACGCTCATTACAGATCCGTAAAACTTCGAGCAGTTGCGAGGCGCAATGGGGTTTCCCTCTTGAAAGCTACTACACTACCCTAACAATCGACAGCAATGGCGATATCAAGCCTCGGTAACGGCGCGACGGATCCGGCGGGCGTTATTCGGTTCCCGTAGCGGCGCCTCGGCCAGCCAAGATGGCGGGCCAAAGCTCGTTGGCACGCTGTAAAACGGGTTCGGAGCGCTGCCTGCACGTTCGGCAAGGTCAGGGCGAACAACAACGGATCGACGATGGTTTGACAAGATGACAGGGACTTCACTACAACCAGGTAGGGCTGGACCCACCGTTCAGGGATGCAGTACTTCACCACAAAGAAGGCGACCCGTGGCCCGTAGAACACGGTGGCACTGGCCGTCAACAGAGCGAGAATGAAGTGCCTCTGACACTGCCTCGGAGCGTTCTCGTCCAACACAGCCACCTGGGGAGGATAGACCGCTGTATCCAAAGGCAAGTCAACCGCGGTCGCAGGCGATTCGGGATGAACCCTCCTGGTCGCCATATTGGCAGCATGACGAGCGACCCTTCGGCCCTCTCGCACCGCTTCGTGCGCCGCGGTGATGAAGAAGGACAGCCACACCGCCACGACCGGAAGGGTGTAGACCACGATGTTGGTCAGGGAACTGTACACGGGCTGGGCGGCGACGTTGAAGTTACACCAACCGGCGGAAATGCCGCGCGCTCGATAGAGGAGAATGTCCAGCAGCCAGAAGGGAAACTCCACCAGGCCCAGGTAGACCCACAGACCGACGCACAGCAGCACGGAGCGACGTCGCGATTGGCCGGTTCGGAAGGACATCGGTCGGACGATGGCCCACGCTCGGTTGAGCGCGATCAGACCGTGGGTGTTGAGCATGGCCGCCGACAGCATGCACGAGACCAGCAGGTAAAGGTCACACATTCCGTCGCCGAAGGGCCAGCGACCGCCGGTGTAGAGGCTAGCCAGCGCCGCAAACGGGTACTGCACCAGCGCGGCGGCGACGTTCAGGCACATCATGTGGACCAGGTTGACGTTGAAGGCGGTGTGAAGGCCGCGGTTGCGGATGAAGACCGCCATCACGGCGGCATTGCAGAGGAAGCTGAGCGCGCCGAGGGTGAGGTTGAAGATGGGGAAAAAGGTCCACTCAACTTCGAGGCTGTCGTTCAGTCGGCCTTGGGCTGTCGAGTTTGGGAGAGCGAAATGGCCGAACAGAGAAAGGTTATTAATAATGGTCAGGCTACTGTCATAACGCGTGTGGGTAGCATTCATTGTTGGAAATGTTGGAAGAGTTGAAAGAGCTGAAAGAGCTGGAAGAGTTTGGGGAAAATTAGTATCCGATGTTAACTGCGTGAATGGTGACCTATAGAGTCAACAGTTTCTTCGAAGGAAATATCGCGAAACATGCAAATGAAGGGAGTGTAGGCAAGCAAAACACGTCAGTTGGTTTGACCCCCAAGATGTCCAGTCTCATCCTATATGCATGCATATGCGTGCAGGTGCACTGCAGAATCTCGAAAACAAGAACTACGGTTCGTGGCTCTGTCGATTTTCATGGCGGATTTGCCTCGAACTATCGATTGCGCGGCAGACATCCATAATTAGTTGGGCTTAATTAGAGCATGGCGCTTTTGAAAAAAGGCTTTTCCGAGCGCTCTTCAATTATTGCCGACCCTGCAATAGGGTCGCACAGTACGGTAATCCCCATAAGTTCATGTGATGTGTGATCTTACGTAATGTGGACAACGAACACAACCACTGACTAAAATATATCGGGTGTTATTTTCTTGGTTTTCAGTACACTATCATAATCAAGGAGAATGGACACCGAGTTTTAACTTTTGCCCAATAAACGCCTGGAATAATCAAACTTTGTAACACTTTTACTACATCAAAACAAAGGACCTTTCTCTGGGCTGTGTGATCAACGAAACGATGCTAGGTGGGCATCCGGTTGCTTCTGTAGAAACAGCAGCAGAGCAGCATTGAACGCCTCAGGTTGCTCCCAATTGAGAGCGTGGCCGGCTTCTCTCAGGACCAATGTCTCCGCTTGGGCTAGATGACTGGCTTGTAATCGCAGCACGGACGGCGGGATGTACAGATCCGCATCACCGGTCATCAACAGCATTGGAACCTTGAATAAGGGTGAACAGTTAGTTTACTAAATTTCATTTCAATATCCGTTTTGCCACAAGCAATATCGTCTTGGTTGAGCTAAAATTAGTAGAAAACTAAGTATTTCAGTTGGAAATTTATATAATTAATTTTTTCTACTAAGTAATATTTTATTTGACAAAAGACGAAAATCAACAAGCAATAACTCCTAATATAGCTGAGCAAAGTCCTTTTCAGTTGATAAAAAAGCTAAAACCATAATTAAGTGATTAAAACATTTGGTTTGCGAACCAAACTTGCGAACTTGCATTCCAGTAGCGTATATAACCGTCCAGTTATGACGGACTTGCAGTAACATTCCGCTTGACAATGTTTCAGCAACACATTCACAAATGCAATATGGGGGTCCTCTTTGCGTCTATTTTTCTCAGTGTGTTAGTGAGCCTCGTCACTGCGCAAGCGTGCTCCTACCGAACGGACGGGAAAGAACGGAAAGAGGCGAAACGCAAACAATTCGGCATCGATCCAATCTCCTCCGTCTACAGCCAGCTATACAACATGGATATTTCACACAATGCGGTGTTAAACGCCAGATTACATAGTATCTACCCGGACACCAAGGTGCTCCTTGTCACAGGCACAACCCTTCCCAGCCAGTTCAGAGATTTAGAGGAGTTTGGCTGGGCCAATGGAGGTTCGCACAATGGAGCCGTGGTCCAAATAGGCTAAAACGACAAAAAGTGGTTCAAATAGGCTAAAACGACAAAAAGTGATTCGAATAGGCTAAAACGACAAAAAGTGATTCGAATAGGCTAAAACGACAAAAAGTGGTCCAAATAGGCTAAAACGACAAAAAGTGGTCCAAATAGGATAAAACGACAAAAAGTGGTCCAAATAGGCTAAAACGACAAAAAGTGATTCGAATAGGCTAAAACGACAAAAAGTGATTCGAATAGGATAAAACGACAAAAAGTGGTTCAAATAGGCTAAAACGACAAAAAGTGATTAAAATAGGCTTTTCGCGGTATGAATTTTGCCGACTATAGATTTTGGCTTAACTTGAAGATTCTTTCCCCCACCCACCTCACCTCGTTATGCATACCGCGTTTAGAAGCGTCATCATTTCTAAATATATCGCTCAGTTTTGCCCTACCTTCCGGCATAGTACACACACACAGCTGCGTTCAATCCGCAGGTGGTTCCTCTTAATCTATAAATAAGACCTTCTTCCGGTTACTCAATCGCTCTCCGCGAATAGTCCGTATTCTAGTAAGTTCACTTTGAAGCACCCATGTTGAGGTACAAAGGTATAGTTTTGATCATTAGCGTTTATACTCGTACTTTCAACAGAAAATCTGGATAGACTCTGGAAGTTAGATCTACTTTTATCAGGTTCAGGTTCAGCTTATTTCCCTGAGCGTCAAAGGTTGCGAAAACTCGCAGGTCGCCATGAGTGTGTATTCTGATGAGGAGAGCGAAGTTGCACTACCCACCCCTTTGCACCGCAGCAATTATGCGGATGATTTCGTTGACGGGGAAGACCAACCGGAATTCGTGGCAAATATTCCAATACGTAAGTAAGCGACAGAATTTAATCTAACGAAGGGTCCCAGGAATGGGCAAATGGGCGGGGCAGGGGAATGATTGAACAATCAACCAATCAATCAATCAATCGATCAATCTCCGCTCCGATTGCTCCGGAGCTCCGCTGGTTGATTGGTTGATTGTTCAAGTGTACCCTTTCTAAGTATTTTTTGATTTCATAAATCTCGGAATTTCTAAAATGAGCTCCAGAAAAAGGGCGAAAGAATTAGGCAGCGCTGCAACCTCCTCATTCGAGACCCGGGAGGATGTGGCCAATAAAAAATTCGACAGCCTTCTCACGCCGGAATTCATGGCTGAGTGTGAAGCCAGGTGGCAGAACCATATCGTGATGGGATTACTGGCAGCGGACGAGAAAGGCGAACCCACGGCTTAAACCTAAGCTCGGAGAAAATTTTCCGATCAGTGCACACATTCAAATTTAAATTAAGAACTGTTTGCATATTCAGACGCGATTTCTAGTGTTACCTTGCTGGGATCTGTCGTTATGCAACGAATTCACGCTGAACATCAGCGTACCAATAACGGACACCAGAGCGTCCCTACTTTCGCGTGATAATTATAAATTGCCCATTATCCCCTAGGTGATCCCCCACCGCACGCTTTTCGCAAGGTTACGGGGGTAGACAACTACATCGACCTCACTCCGACCGTTTCTCGTCCAGCTTCAGCTGCCAGTTTCCACCAATCATCACTATCGCGCCCCACCCCACCGCCTCGCAGTAGCTCCGCCCAGTCCAGCGCCAGCAGCCGTCCTGCTTCCGCCATGTCCGTATCCTCCTCCGCCTCAAGAGGATTGAATGTGTTGATGTTTTTGGGTTCGGTGAGGGATGGCAGGATATGCGATAGGGTCGCGAAGTTTATGCTGACCGCGTTCAACGCGAGAAACCACCATGTCACCGTGATCGACCCGAAGGACTACAATTTGGGCCAGGTGGTCCAACCGATCCACTTCTACAAGGATCCGGCGCAGATCCCGAAACAGATGATTGCAATCAACAAGCAGATCCTCGAAGCTGACGCCTTCGTGGTCGTGGCTGCAGGTACAGTCAACGACAAGACAGGTACACTGGAGGGTCCGGGAATGGGCAAAAGGGGCGTGGCAGGGGTGATCAGGTGGTTGAGTACACTGGAGGGTCCCGGTAATGGGCAAAAGGGGCGAGGCAGGAGGCGGTCAGGTGGTTGATTGTTCGATTGTTTGAAAACCACCCCCTGCCCCGCCTCTTTTGCCCATAACCCGAACCCTTCAGTATACTCAATCTTGTCGTTGACTGTACACGCATTCTGTGTGTTGTGTTAAGCACATTCGTCGTGTTGGTCGACTTTGGGGTCCCCATAATAGCGCCTCGTTTTTGTTATTTCTCAGAGTACAATTCGGGAATCAGTCCGGCACTTTGTAGGTATACTGCGAGACCCGGTCAATTAACCGTCGAACATATCCGCAGAATCGTCATTTTGTTTTCTCGTGCTCAATCTTTATCTCAACTACAGTTTGATGGATAATTTCCCACCGTCCAGCTACAGCCATCGACCGTCAGCTATTGTGACCTACTCCACGGGTAGGCATCCGATTTATCCATTTACTCACTAGTACTTCAACTTGAATCAACAGCCACTTCGGAGTGCTTGTTATATCTGAGCAATTTCCAGTCTTTTAAATAAAAATAAAAATTTCATATATTTACTATATAAATATATATCGTATTTATATATATCATATATGAGTAATGATAAAGGGATGAGAATTAGGTTTATAATTCGAATGTGTAAATGATCTACCGGTTTACGTTTCCATTTCTTCTAGGACAGTTTGGCGGTATTCGTGCGGCGATGCAGGCAAGCGGGGATTTTTTTTTTCATCGAAGGAATGAACCATGCGATTTCCAGACAACCAGACGAAACTGTCGTTGTTTTCTAGCTAAGGCAATATCTCGGAGACCTTTTGACCGTCAGTGTTCCCAACATGATAGGTATGTGGAGAGAGCCATAATTGTGGAACTCTTTTATCGTAAAGAGGATTTTTTCCCCCGCCCGGTCAGTGATTCCGAAGGCCCATGAACATCTCAGTGAAGTGGGAGTGAATAATTCTCCAGCCGGAAACAACCTGAAGAAGGACACGGATATAACATTGAGGTACGAGACCTTTCGATCATCGAATAACGTTGATATCACGGTTTACACAGTTTTCCACCTCAAAATTTGCAGCCAACTGGAATGGTACGCCGATGCCATGAAGAAACAACGCGCGGTACGACATTATCACTGCTTGTCATCTTTGTATAATTGAATTACCGGGTGCGGACTTATTTTTGAACCAGACATTAACTACTCGGAATTCACCGAGAAACAAAAAAAAAGCCAAAATCCGAAACAGCCAAAAGATGGAGAATTTACTACTCGACCAAATAAAAAAATAATTTTACTCATTGTGACCGCCGCTTGCGCCCTCCACGCGACGGACTCTGCGCTGCCAGGAATCAATGGCGGCAATTATCGCCTCCTAAGGAATGGCGTCCAACTCTTTCTTAAAAATTTCTTAAAACTTTTGAACAATTAAAAAAAAAGGTAAATTCCAATTTCTTTTTACATTTATGTGCGCATGGGCAGGTCCTAAAACTTGTCGCGACCTTGCTGCGTAATATTTTGTGGCGACGATAAGGGCCGCCATTGATTAGTGGCAGCGCAGAGTCCGTCGCGTAGAGGGCGCAAGCGGCGTTCACATTGAAAAAAAGTCGTTTTTTATCTGGTAGATTATTAAATTTTCCATCTTTTGGCCGTTTTAGTTTTTGGCCTTTTTGTTTCTTGGTGCATTCCGAGTAGTTACACGTTTGGTTCAATAATAAGTCCGCACCCGGTATCATCGCTACACCGCGGACCGCGGTTACATGACACTACTGTATTAAATTACTCCTTATCATTTACGAATCCACATTCCTCTCCTTGCAGCTTCTTGGGATACCGAAATAAAAGACTCTTTTGGAAATAAAGACTCGTTGTTTGAGCCATGGTCGTTCTGCTGGCCGCCGTAGTGACAGGACCAACAGGAATATCTCTGGAGCTTCGCGACTGTGCCTTTCTCCATCTAAACTTCTAGTTGTTTATGACTTTTATGCACTCTTCATAATTCGCCACGTCCCTTTACCTAATCATTTGGCATTTTCAACATATCTTATGTCACACTTTCGGCCATGCTCTCCGACTTGACGCTCGATGTTAAAAACCGTTTAAAATCCCTTTTCAATGTTAGTTAAGCCGCTGTGCCTTCGCCTTGCAGTGTGGAGATCTCCAGACCGTGGAGAACCGCACCGTGGAGAGCCACACCAAGGAGCGAGCAAGAGCAGTCAAACTATCGCTGAGGAGTCACATCATCTTTTCTCAGGTGACCGGAAGTCGAACGCGCACATCTCTTGTCGCGCGTACGAACGACGGCTGGGTAATTTGGTCAGCGTCTGTGCACATGGGCACAGATGGATCTAATAGCTAGAAGTATGAACAGACGAACGGAAGTTTCGGGCACGAGAGCCAGACGTCTTGTGCGGTACTAGTAAGGACTGACTGCACTAAAAAATGTCCACACAAATTCACTGCTCCAAGGTACGACCGGCTACCCTCCAAGATAGATGGGAGGCCTACTCTCATCGTCGATTAAGTACTGTATTTTGGTGTTAGACAGGGACAGTCGTAGTGGAGTGAAGGTGTGCACGGCTGTGTGCACCGTACACACAGCACAAGCGCCGCGTGGCCGATTAAACGTTCCACAGCTCGTACGCTATCCCTGTGCACTGTACACACAGCACAAGCGCCGCGTGGCCGATTAAACGTTCCACAGCTCGTACGCTATCCCTGTCCAACGCGAAAATACAGTACGCCCCAATTCTGCGGCGTCATTGATAATAGCACACAGTAATCTGGATTTCGATAATTCAGATTATGAAGACTCGATTCACTACGTCCGTGCTACACACATGGCCACAATTTTGGGTGGCAGACTTTAAGCCAAAAAGGGTGGTCTGAGTTCGAGCCGAATTAAGTCACCGCGCGCACGCGCTCTTGACCACATCTGACCATGCAGTCTTTACTCAATTGATCGATTGATTGACTTGTTTATTTTGGTGGAATTCAGAGCAACTTGCTCAATCTTATTCTCCCGCTTGGCCGGACATTAAATCAAAGATTGAGGAGAAAGCAGTGGCAAGCTCTAGCCAAAAATGGCTCAAACTCAGACCACCCTGATGGCTCGAACTCAGACCACCCAAAATTGTGGCCATGTGTGTACACGGCACCCGACATGGCCAGAAATGTTGGATACCGTAATACTGTAGAGAGTCCCGACCCATCCGTGGCACTTTTTAGACCCTCCAGTAAATCAGACCCGGTGGGCCAAAACAACTGTTACGCTTCAATCGATCAATCAAATTTGAACGGCGGAAGCGATCAAGGGTCTTTTTTCTTTCTTCTTTGGTGTAGCGACTACGATCACCCATTTTTTTAAATTTTAAAGAAAACGCAAAAAATCGAGCATGAATCAATGAAAGGACCGCAGAAAGGAAGGATGAAAACTGTAAATACGAACTGCTTACGCAATCAATCAATCAACAGCTGCGATCTTGTGGTTTGCACATCTTTGCAATCAATCAATCGACAGCTGCGGTCTTGTGGTTTGCACATCTTTGCAATCAATCAAAACAGTAGCTTTAACTGTGTGATGACGTAGGCACCACGGATGGGTCGGATGAGTAAACAAATTTCATAAAGGGCGGCTTTGTCGATATAGATTATTCGGAAATGCGGCGGAGCGAGCAAGAGTAGAAAAATAATCACTAGCCTGACGAAGTGAGTCGATGACATTCAGACATCATTTTTTTGTACGAACGAAAGCCTGTTAATTTGGCCACCTCCTATTCGACCGAGCATATTCCTACTTTTTACATAAATGGCTGAAACATTGTCCGATTGTCAGAATACTGAATAAACCATTGATACCTAGTAGGTGTAGCACATACTTGTGTTAAGTCCATTTTAGTGAATACAGATTGGACACAGTTTTTCCCAGGTGTCTAAGAAAGCGAATGGTTTGGTAGGTGTTGGACCTAGTCACCCACAAATAGCTCCTACACATATGGACTGAATGCCTAGCTGACTGAACCAACCCTCTTAACTCGTCCAAAGCATTGCCACTATGCACTGGCCGAGTGAAGTGGCTTGACTCGGTTTGCCTAACATTCTAACTGCACGAGTAGACCGGTTAATATTTATTAAACCACCAGCCTGCTAACATTTCTATTTTCTACCTCCAACCCAGCAGCAAACTTTTACCTCGTCATCCCATCTTTACAGCAAGTCTCTTCCTCACCGGCAATCGCCATCTCCAGCACGGTAAGGGTATTTTAATTTCAAAACCCAGTTTTCAAATAATGAGTCAACAAATTTTGCTTGCAGCCTTTACCGTTGCTCTAACTGCTAATTTACTGTTTCAGCTCTGCCACCGACCTCAGACAGTCCAAATTCAAGTCGAACAGGAGCCGCCGCAAAACTCCCCAGCAGCAGTAACAATGGCCGCCGCACGACCGGGTTTGAACATTTTGGTCTTCCTGGGTTCGGTCCGTGAGGGACGCATGGCATTGCGGGTGGGACGCTATGTGCAGCAGCTGCTGGAGAAGCGTCAACACAAAGTCACCATTTTGGGTAATCGATTGCTTGATTGACTTGTTGGCGACAGTGGTTCGATTTGATTGCTTGATTGACTGGTTGGCGACAGTGGTTCGATTTGATTGCTTGATTGACTGATTGGCGGCAGTGGCTCGATTTGATTGCTTGATTGACTGGTTGGCGACAGTGGTTCGATTAGATTAAACAGCTGATTTGATTAATTGATTGATAATACACACGTGGCCATATTACAGCGCTAACTGAGTTTGGCCATTTAGCTAGCTGAGACCCTAAACCCATGCAATGATCGCGCTAAATGACTTGACTCGGGTAGCGCTATCATACGGCCACGTTGTCGGGACAGCTCCAGTAGCAAAAACGGGGCAAAGAAGGGTCGCCCAAGAAACTTTTGAACCGTTCAGCAGTTTCTGCAGGAATAATTTGCCAAGGATCGGAAATTTAGTGAGAAAGCATTAGTAAAAAATCACCTCAGTCGGGGTGAATTGATAGTGCGCTGTGTTGACTGTTTAATCAGTTGATTGTTTGATTGGTTGATTATTTGATTGTGCGCTGTGTTGACTGTTTAATTGGTTGATTGTTTGATAGGTTGATTGTTTGATTGTTTGATTGTTTGAAGCGTACCTTGTTAAGGGAATCGGATTGGTTGATTGATGGATCAGCGTCACTTTGATTGTTTATTAGTTTAATTTCTAGTTTGTTTTTGCAGATCCGAAGGAACTGAATCTGGGCGAAGTTGAGCAGCCCCTGCATTTCTATAAGGATCCCAGTTTAGCGCCGGTCATCTTGCACCAGATCAATAAGCAGATTCAGGAAGCCGACGGGTTCGTCGTCGTCTCTGCCGGTAAAGTCATTTTTGCTTTGTCATTGCCGGTTGTTATACATATAACAAAAAATAAACGTATGCCCTCTTACCTCTCTTAGAATACAACTCTGGCATGACTCCAGCTTTGGTAAGTTTTACCGCAATCACTAATTCTGCAGCCTTCACCCATCATATTGTGATAGATACGAGTGAATACTTCAAGGTTTTGTCCTCATGTCTACCTGTCTCTCTGTCTGTTTCTCTGTCTGTCTGTCTGTCTGTCTGTCTGTCTGTCTGTCTGTCTGTACTGTCTATGTGCCTGTATCTCTGTCTGTATGTCTGTCTGTCCATCTGTCTGTCTGTGACTGTCTGCCTGTCTGAGGCTAATTTGCTGATGCAACATGCTGACGATATTGACCATTCCAGGCGTCGATTATGGACAACTTCCCGCCGGTGTCGTACGGATACCGTCCGTCGGCCATCGTCACCTACTCGATGGGTGAGTAGTCCGAAACTCTGAATATCTTTTTTGTCAGCGCAGTCAGGGCACGCCGTATGTTTAGGTCAATTTGGAGGCATCCGGGCTGCCATGCAGCTGCGCCAGTTTTTGAGCGAACTGACCACCGTGCACATGTCTTCGATGATCGGTACGGCGTGATTTTAGATTCTCGCAATTTTATCTCCATCTCAGGGTCAACTTACTAATGAGGTTTGTGTGGGATTTTAGTGATTCCGAAGGTGCATGAGTCTCTCAGCGAAGAAGGCTCGGCTACCAGCGACTCACTCGCCCGCGCAAGCGAGGCGATGTGCAAGGTATGAGGATTTTAGAATTGTAACTTCTTCTTTTCGTTCTTGTTTGAACACTTAACCTTAAGTCTTTTAACCTTTTAGCAACTGGAGTGGTACGCCCATGCCTTGAAGACCGAGCGCAACGTACGCAAAAAACTATTGGTTTCACCGCGTACCTGTCTGTTGGACTGTCTGTCTCTCTCTGTCTCTTCTTCTGTCTGTCTATCTGTCTGTCTGTCTGTCTGTCTGTCT
>LRSR01011849.1:0-20410 GCA_001579985.1 Hypsibius dujardini
TAATTGCAACTGAATGTATAAAAAATAATATAAATAGCTGGAAGTCTATTTATATAAATATATATTTACTGTATATAAATAAATTACAGTGTTTAATTTGAATACCGTAATTATTACAATAGTTATACAAAATTTAAAGAAAACCAAAAACTTAATCTGTTATCTTGTTTTAAAAATATCTTCCACTCACAATTTCGACAAACAATTCACAAAATTCACATTTTTACAATTTAAAAGTTCTCGCAAATTGAGTCTTCCTGCAAACGACATTGTCATAAAGTGCAAAACTATGAAAACTAATTCTCAACATTTTTCGTGAGACAATTTTTCTGGCACCAACACGGTCAAAATCAAAATTAATTATCATTTATGAGTAAAGAAGGTTGCTGAAGGCCATAAAAATCGTTATTAAAAATGCATAAATGTCAGCCAAAATGTTTTTTGGACACTTTCGGTAAATGCTGCTCAACAAATAATATCCAACAAACGGCCTCCCATAAATATACAAACCAATGAAAGTTGCATAATTTAACCGGCGAACAAATCACCTACCTTGATTGAAAGAATATTCCTTTACCGCAATTATATTTCGTCAACCGTGGATAACTAGTTTTTTTTGGCAGACAAACAGGGAATTCGATCGAACCCGCCGTATATAATTTCAAAACAATTTCTTTTTTAAGTCACACAAAATTTATCGGCATAACCTCCTCCACCTCATTCGCCCGAACTATATTAGTAACAAAGAGAAAATTGGAATGTGACAGAAAATTGGTCGAAACAAAAAAAGACCACAAAATGACTGTCACAATCTCACAGATGCCCAGAACGAATTCCCTGATTCCCACACCAATAAAGAAGTAATTCATGAAGAAGAAAAATTTGATATAAACGATTTGGGATATAAAGATATGTTGGCAATTTACCAAATCATTAGATCTAACCGTGAAATTAAATCAATTTATACATGATACAGTGAACGTCATCACATGCGCCATATTACTAAAAAATCGATTTCCACCAAACAAACCTGAATTTCTTCCCTTTCTAACTCTAAAATGATTTTTTGAAGTTGAAAATCGTTTGAAAACCGTATCAAATTAAAAAATTCATTAATTCGAACAAAATCAACAGGTTGCAGTCCGAGACGTCTTCCAAGGTTTTACCATGCATCCGCCCCATCAACTCATTCCCCGCTTCCCTTACCGATCACAAGGACGTTGAAAACAAATCCAGCCTTCGTGGCTTTGTTGACAAACTGCACGGGTAGACTCTCAAATCCGACATTCTGGCTGGCCAGCAGCTTCACCGTCCGCACCTTCACTCCCTCCGCGTCCACCAAATTATTCCCCTACAACCAAACAACCCATTTCCCACCCCCGCACATTTCCAACAGCCCAACCATCGCCCCTTCCACTAACATTGACCAAATCATCTGCACCACTCCGGGCGTCCATGAATTCCTCCACATTGCGCTCATGCAGGCCACGAATCCCGCCGTGATGGACGTCCATTTTTTCCGCCGCCAACATTCCCAATTCCACTGCAATATTCACGTCTGAATGGATCTTTTTCACAGCAAGGGACCGTAAATCGATTGAAAAGTTCACGGCGACCTGGTGCGTGGGATGCGAATGGAGTGTCAATGCGATTGTCTGCCAGCGCCGAGGTGTCTGTTGATGTTGTCGGTAGTTGAAATTTACGACTGCTGCTGTGCAGTTCAGACGGTTCACTCGTGGGTGTGGCTTGGCGGTGATGAACCGGGTGAACGATAGATGACTCCGCCTCCTCGCTGACGTCATCGTCATCGTCCGTATCGCTAGGCGGCGCTGGTGCGCGATTCCCGCTCAAGTAGGATGGAGGGGTCAGTGTTGACTGGATTAACGCCTGGTGAAAGGAAATATTTTCACAATGTTTGCAGTGGGTCTGAGAAGATTAGTGAGGGTTACGGGACGGAGGTTAACACTGGAAGTCCGGTTGGAGCTGAATTCGGAGGCTCGACCGCCGGGAGAGCCGCGGTTGAGGTCGTTCAGCGTGGCGGTGGTCCACTTGTATTTATCCGTGGAAGAAGTTACGCTGCTAGAAGTGGAGAGGGTGCTGCCTCGATTGGAGCCGTTGGTGCTGCCGGAAATCCAGCGCTGGAACTGTGAAAATTGAAAAACAGCAGGATAATCAAATACGCCAATCAATCAATATACCAACAAACTGCACTGCAACAAATTTAATCAACTAGTCACACACGCACTGGAAAACTGTCGAGGCATTCTAAAGCAACTATATTTTCAGTATTGTGTTTCAAATTTAAATCAAATTATATTAAACTCAGATGAAGGGATTAATCTGGAAGGAAAAACAAAAACAGGAAATACCAATTAAAATAAACCGAATAAGCGTTCATATAAACAAATATCGTTCGGGATATAAACGCATTGCATATTTTATTTAAATTCAAACACGTTATTTAAACACTAAATTAGAGCAAATATCTCAACAATACCAGTGCAGAAACTCGGAGGAAACATAAGTAAACGAAAAAGATCATCTCAATCAAGCAAGTCATCTGAAGGCGGAAACGGAGAGTGAAAAATCTCAAAATATTATTTCTAATCTCTCTCAAGACCTCAATCAATCGATCGACTGAAACATGCATCAAATGCCTCTCATAAAGCGTGAATCAACTGATCAATGCATCAGTTGCTGCACGAACCTCTCTCACCCTGGATCGAAACCCTTTCATCTTCTTGCGTTTGATCACCGGTTCGCTCTCCGGAGAACTTCGCGAGGAAGTCGGCGTGTTCTTCACCTCCCGTTTGGATCCACTGGAAACGGTCTCCTGGGGAATTTTCGGTCCGAAAACTCCGTAAACAGAGCTGAGTGAATCCATTTCTGCAGTGAATACAAGTACGAAACAGAATAAGTAGAAATCAATCGTCTTTTGCCAGATCATGGAGCGATAAACCGATTGATTTCTCCTCTTTCCGTCCCAAATACCCCACACTGATTTTTGCCCTCAAAACAATCACTTTCTGCTGTGAGACTCCCAAGAAATTACCGAAATTAATAAAGAATTAAATTTTTTTGATCTGCTCGAAAACAGTTTTACAATCTGAACGGTAAAGTGAAAAAAATGAGTGTGCATAACGGTGGAAATTTGGGTTGATCACCGATTGTCATCAATCAATCAATCACAATAACATCAGGCGGGATATATAAATGAGGTGGTCATTTACATCTTACCGCGTTTGTGGCGTGCAAAGTAGGTTAATTAGAGTGGGACAAGAAAAAAAACCCCTGGCAGTTGTGTAGGATCTGAAGTCGGTTGTAATGTTGGCATGGTTCAGTTGCAACCGCGATTTTAAGACATTGTGACGGCGGTTGCGGCCGCGTAGCAACTTTTTCAATCAACCAATCAACCACCCACAGTAATCAACTGCAACCGCGGTTGCAACCGAACCGTGCGAACACTAGCCGGTTGATAGTTGGCCCACAATTGCATAAAGACCAGAAAAATGAAACAAACAACAGGAAAAGTTCGCTGATTCGCTGATTCGATTCGAAGTGCTGCGTCACTTGATTGCTTGATGGATTAGGGCAATCGGTCGGCTCGCACCGGCCCACGGGTCGATTTTGCAGCTCAGGAGTTGCGGTTTGCGGGAAAAGAGCGGGAGAACCGCTGACCGGTCACACACGACTGGAAAAACTTTTCACTTACATGTTGCCTGATGCGAGCATGCGTCATTTTTTAACGTGAATTCGACTCCAAACGGAAACTTCGGAACGATTTAATAAAGATACATTATTATTCGTATTTTTCTCATTTTGCCCTCTGACTGAGATTTTGAATTAATTACAGTCGTCGTGGAACAAATCCCTCCTTCTTTCTATTGTCGCATTTTTTTAAAATGCATTCAAAATTTGTAAAGAGTTTTATAAAAACCAGTCCTGAGAGACTTCTTCCCCAAAAAGTTGCAATTGCGAGTGAAAACTGGTTTTTATAACATACCTACTAATACCATATTTATGGGACCATTTGCAACAAAATTACTCAGGTGTGTAGAAGGAATTCTTTATGCATGTACGATTTCCTATAAAATTTTGAATAAACCGGGGTAGGGTCGGGATGGCAAAAAATAAACTTAGTGGTAAGTCAACCTGTTTCTTAAACATTTATAATAATGAATCTTAATAATTTTCAGACATTGTTCTAAATAAGATCGTCCTATATCCCGATTATATGATCGGGTATTTGGATGCATTCAAAATAATAACCTCAATCCTTCTACAACAGATAAACACACATGGCAAAAACCTTGCGCTAACCGAGTTAAGCCATCATACTCGTTTGACGCATGGCTGTTTCACACAACCCCAAGTTACAGTGCTTAATTCGGTCAGCGCAAGGTTTTTGCCACATGTATACATGTACTTTGACGTGCATCAGTATTACGGTACAAGTTCGCAGTATTCGTGACCCCCTACCCGATACTTAAATTCGATACCCTCCTTCGTGCGGTAATAAACCATGTCAAGATGTACCCGTGGTGGTAAGCGAAAAGAAAAGGGTTTTCTAGGATGGTGTAATCCGATTCCCTAATTATATACATGTACCCCAACACATTCTTCATCCGCTGCAGTCGTGCTAGAGTGAGTAGACAGGGATATTGCCTAATGATTTCCTCCAAAAAAGCGTGGGAAAGTATAACTCCATAACTTATGCACCAGCCAGTACATTTTTTCGAAACAAAAATAAAACCAATTGGAAATCTTTCTGAATTTTTTTTCGGAAAAAATCACACCAGCAAATTCCGTCCCATCTGAAAGAATTGCAGCAGCATTAATCACTCATAATAATTTTCAGTTAAACGGAGGCTCGTCAAACTCTCTTGTGACGAGAGGAAAAATTAGGCAACGCTAGATCGCCAAACAGTGCAAATTCAAAAACAATTTGCAAGATGGTTTTGGCTTGAATTTTAAATTTGTTTTAAGTCACATTTAGGAAAATATCTTGGCATTAGCGACCAATTTGGGATGAAAGAGATTCTGATCAAAATTTGGTTCGTTTTGAGCTGATGAGTGTGAAAAAAGGAATAATGTTACAAAATCCCTTTACTTCCCCTTAACTAATCCCCTTGCTTCATCCCCTCCGTCAACAGCGGAGCACGTTCGAACGAGGAACGCGAGATCCCCACGCAAGGTTTCCTCTTGCTCGCTCGTCGCTCCTCAACTAAGCTCAAGAGGACTGACAACCAAGGGGAGGAGGAGGAGGCAGTCAATCGATTACCCATCCAGTTGCGGAGGCGAAGCGCTCGTTCATTTCTCCACTACCCCAACGACACGGAGAGTTCCTCCCTGTCGTACTCACTCCTTGTCATCCGAGCACATGTACCACTGCACCGCATGATACTTGCTTATTCGCAGGCTAGTTCCGCTTGCAAGTGAATTTTTTCTCCTTCTTCTGCACCTCGGGCTCCGTGTGTGTGTTCACCTTCCTAAAAACCTGGGGACCTGTTTCTAAAGGTACGAGAAATCTGTTCTAATTTTGGCGGGGGTAGAGTTAACAGTTTGGTAATTCAAACATCAACCAACGCTTTGTTTTGCATACAATAAACTACATGCTTTTTCAAGCTAGGTTTTTTTTTCTGAAAAATGTTTGAAATAAATTGTTGGTATTTTAGACTTTGTTTGTCATTGCTTTAGTTTCGATTAAAAAAAGATTAATATTTTAAAATTGTTTTTTTTTCCTAAAGAACACATCTATGTTTTTTCGAACAAACTTCTGCATGATTCACTGTTTATTAACGCCATTTCGAAATGAATGCAACAAATAATTTGCGCTTGTTTTCTTCGTTTTATTTCTTCACTAAAATTGCGTTCAACTATTAAGTGTTTTGTTTTTTGTCTTGCCAGAAAATGACCTGCCCCTTTTCGGGCCACAACGGCACGAATGGGCTCCTCCACAACAACCACGACAGCGGGCTCGCCACATCCGACAGTCCCGTCCCGGACTCGGAAGCGGATCCCGCGACGGGAGGCGGAGGGAATGGGGAAGCAAAACGGCTGAATCTGCGACACCTGACCAAGGCCGTGGGGACCTTTGTTCTCATTCCGGTAAGCAACACACACGGCATGGTAGTGTTATAGCAAATGCATGGTGACTCAATTACATGTTTTACACTTGACGCGTGTAACGACAGCTGCGCGGGAAGAAACACTTGAAACTCTTTATATCGGAGGATAAGATCGATAAATAAAGCGCGAAGTTTAACGCCAACGTCTTGAAGAGATTTAAGTGTTTTTCTATCGCTGTCTGCTTGTTATACGGAGATACGTATTTGTAACATATAGATGGATAATCTTTTTAGTTAACTCAAAATTTGTTATTATATATATAAAGTTATTTAGTTTAGTTTTTATTGTAACAAACGTTTTTAGTCTAGTTTTAGTGGAAATTAGTTGAATAATATTAGGTATTTTTCAGTTTTTCCTAGTTAAATTATTAGTAACTAAGAAGTTTAATTTGTTTTTAAGTCAACTATAAAACTAAAGCCGAGACATTAATAGGTTGGTTTGCAAATGGACTAATTCTTGGTGGTGAACAAAGTATGAAATGAGTGGCCGCATATATTGATCTAAAACTCCAAAGTTGTTCATGATGCTGTTGCCAAAAAACAATTGTGATCCATCAAATGTTGGCAAGCACTCCAAGTTTCCAATAATAATAGCATTAACGTCTTTCATTCAGGAAAGGAAAATTTTAAATTAAATTAGCTATAGGTAAATACATGAAGGTTGTTTTTATTGGGTTCACAGTAACGACGAATCCGTCTTGAAAGTTTGTTTAAACATGGAAAAATGGACAAAAGTGTTGCATTCTGTGCTTTAAAAAATATTCCTTGAAACGAGAAGTAAATATTTTTAACCACGTTTTGCGATGAACGCAGATTTCCCCTTTTTTGCCAGTTTGCTACAACGAATGTGTGCCGTGTTGTTGATCCCACATATTGTAGACAGTCCCAATATTTCACCACCAAATCTCTCATTTCAGACGAACTTTTTACGAGCAGCGCTGCGTTCGGTGATTCTTCGGGCAGCGCCGGATTTGTGGGCCACATTGCGGTAAGCCTTCCGGACAACACGACTCAGATTTCTCAGTACCTTACTTGCAGTTTTACTTTCCTGACAGAATGGAATTATCACTCAGCGAGGAACAATTTGTCTTGGACCCCTCCGGTGCTGGGCAAACGTACGATTTTGAGGGTGTGGAACTGATTGCGGACATCGTCCGTCGAGCCCATGGGCGACTGGGTAAGTCCGCGAGGTTTGCATATATCCTTAGTTAAAACTGTTGCCGGAAATAACACTTCTTACCGCTTTAGTAAAATCATGTTCTCCGATTGCTTTTATTTGGAGACAATTAAAGTAAAGTCGGTTCTTTACTTCATTTTCAATTGAAAACCTTTTCAATTAAACTTGTTTTGCTGCAATGCTGGATTTCAGCAAAAAATTTCTGTCATTTGGTTTGAAATAAAACTTTCATCAATTGAAGAATTTTTCGATATCTAAAATCTTCTATATAAAATTCAAACAAATACCACCGCAAACCAATTAAAAATGGTCGCTTTGTGGGTAAGCGTCAAGGAAAATATGTCGTAGCAAAATCCATATAAATATTTGGACTGTGTTTATATATTCCAGTGGATTTTAAATTTGAAACTGTAAGCTTCATTGTTTTTAAAAACAGTAGTATTTTACGCATCTATAAAAATGAAATTAATTAAGTACATTGTTTCGGTAGGAATCTCAATGCCGGAGCTGTGGAAATGCCTCGGCCGGGAGTTCGCTACCCTCACCTACCAAGCGTACCCTTCCGCATTGCGTTGCGTCGGATCGACGGTTCAGGACTTTTTCGGCAGCCTTGACTGCTTTCACGGCCATCTCGCCAAGGCGGAGGAGTTTCGCACGTTCCGCTGGTCGCCGCCGTATGTGCGCTGTGTGGCGCGCGGCGACGACCTCGACATCCAGTACGCCACCGATGTGGACCGACCGCTCGATCTGCTGCATTTTCTGATCGGTGTGGTGGAGCAAGTCGCCAGCAGCGTCTTCAGCGTCCAGGTCAGGGGCAATATCTACAATTTGTGAACCCGAAGATAAACTCCACTGCCATTAAATAAATTGTAGTTAATTAAAATTAAATTGTAGTTAAATTGTTAATAATAGTTGAATTGTTAAATTGTTAAATTGTTAAATGTTAAATACTTAAATTGTTGTTGAATTGTAGTTAATTAAAATTAACTAATTGCACACAGGATAAAAGTTTAGAAATTAAAATCTACAAATTAACAAAAATAGAATAAATAGTGTTTTTTGTTATTGATTTATTTTGTTTTAATATTGTATGAGTTGTAACTACTAGACTCTTGGCCTGCGTTTAGTTGATAAATAAAATTGGCGGAGTAATATTGTATTAGTATTCCTCGTTGCGCGTTTGAGTTAGCAACAATAATTTAATTTTTTTTAGATAAGAAAAATCGTAACTACTAATACATTTATGATTAGAACTTCATGGGGTTTTGCTAACGGTTGAGTAAAATTTTACTATCGCTATCAGCCAACTTGAACAGCAGAAATAAACATATGTGGAACAGTTAATAAAACAAAAGTCCGAAAAGGCTTATAGTTTAAAATTTTGGCATTAGCTAATTTTAGTTTTAATTACATTTTACAAAAGTTAAGCCCTTTGGCTTACTTGGGTAATTATTCAAGTGCCAAATTCAGAATCATTTGGAAATATTTTTTTCATTTATACCTGTATATTTGTAATGAATATAAAAATATATGACGCCGAAAAAGTTGGGCAAAATTAGTTTTTGTGATATCTCAAAGTTGAAAAAACACTAGAAAAACTCATTTTCCTTGACGTTCACTGCAAAAATGGAGATTTTAAGAAAAATATATAAAATGTGATTTTTTTACATTTTCCTCTTCCAAATTCAATCTGGAGTCGTTTGGTATCAGCCAAATATTTTTTGGGATCAGGGGCGGAGCTTGCGATATTGTTTTAAATGAACAAAAATGTTCAGCGAAGCTTTCCAAACTCGGCTTATAACTCCGTCTACTGACATCTGAATAATAATTAGCTCATGCCAGTTATATTAAGAGTCATCAAAGAGAAAGATTATTTACTGGAAAGCTGCTTTGTTAGTTTTAGTACAGCTTAGTTTTTCATCCCTACAGGTCAGCGTGGATGGGATGCATGGGGATGACCTGAAAGAGAACCAAGTGGTGGTGAGTAATTTTGTCGGGGCGCCGACTAAAGGAGCGTCGGTTTTGGATCTGCTGTTTCGCGTGACGGTCCGGGAGCCGACGACGATGGGCGCGGTGTCAGCAGCTGCTACTCATAAGGTCGAACTGGCCAAGGTGTTGAACCGTCATCCGGAAAAATTATCCCAGGTACGAATTACTGCACAAAAACAACCTTACGATTTACAAAGTAAGCTCGAGTACTCAGCACATATTTAATAAAGCCACTATTTCATAAGGGCTGTGGTGGTCAATTACAGGAACCCAATTAATCTTGTCTTCTTACTACTTTCCGTTGTACCGAAGAGTAGACATAGTTTACAACGCTTGTGGTAAATATGTGACTTCTTTGCCACTTCAGTTCTCTACTCGAATTCAACAAATATTATTTTGGGGCATTAGCATTACTCACCAGGGATTTACTCCACTCTCCTAATCAAATTTATTTATTTCTGTTTGGTGTTACCGATGCATTTTCATCAAATAATTACAGCTCCGTGGAGAAAATCATCGGCGAGAGACCACATCTCCCATTCAAAAAATAAAAACGGCCCCTTGCTAGTACAAGGAGAGCGCTTCTTATGTTACCGTATTAAACTTCAATTGACCGCTGAATTTACTTTCTTTACCTTTTTTGCTGCAGATTCTTATGTTCTATGCAAGTTCAGCAAACACCAAACAGAAATGAATCAATTTGACTGGGAGGATTTGAATTCAACTCGCGCGCTTTTCCAGGCTGTTCACATGAT
Source organism: Hypsibius dujardini (assembly GCA_001579985.1). Classification (NCBI taxonomy): domain Eukaryota; kingdom Metazoa; phylum Tardigrada; class Eutardigrada; order Parachela; family Hypsibiidae; genus Hypsibius; species Hypsibius dujardini. The sequence continues at coordinate 10,050 of LRSR01011849.1, forward strand.
GCAGGAATTTTGTGCTTTAACGTGGAAACTGTAAACAGCAGCCTGGTTTTTCCAAAATGTCGGGAACTAATGGATTGAATGATTGATTGATTAATTGATTGAAAAAATAGATTTGAAAGTGCTGAAAATGTGCGCACATGTCAAGAATTGCCGAGGTGGTCGTGTGTAAATGCAAGACCCCTGCATACACATAGACACATGACCGAAATACTTGGCTGACCAATTGAAGCCACTTGTCTCGATCGTTGTGTGAAGCAAGTCAGCGAACGAGCCAAAGGGATTGACTCGGTGCGCCAAGCATTCTATTCGTGTGTGTTCTGTTCTATACTTGTTCCAGCAGCCTGAAACTTCTGTTTTCAAAAAATAAATTTAATAGAAAAAGGAAACTCCTGCACACTACCGTTTAAAAAACCGATTCTATTTTATTGATTATTTTAATACGGTTTCAGTTTTTCATTAATAAATAACTCGTTACTCTAAAGTATACTGGTACTATACTGTAGTACACATCCTAATACACAAAACTAATACAAATTAGTATAGAAGTTGTTATATTATTGTTAACTTTGTATTATTATATTATATCAGTCTTATTTGTGTAGTACATATCAATTGACCACTCACTATTAATTAAATTAGAATACGAATCAATACAAAAATTAGCATACAAATTAAAAAAATAATTCTCAAACAAAGTAAACTTTATAGTCGTACACAAACTCATCTGCGCTTCCAGATTTAAAGCCGCGTTTAATAGCATGCGAATTCTACTTGAACCAAATGCTACTCATCAACTGCTAATATTCCAAATTTATACACTTCATTTGCACTGAGATATAACGAATGCCATAGAAGTAGCGCGTATTACTTAGTATGAGCCCTTCTAATTACGCTTGCAGGACCCCAACGATCTGCCGGTGAAACCAGCAGCCTTTTGCGCCGCCTTCCCGTTTCACTTCATGTTCGACCGGAACCTGCAGCTTCAACAGATGGGCGTCGGTCTGCTGCGTATCTTCTCCTCCATGCTGGCCACTGACCTCTCCGTCTTAACCTACTTCAACATCATCTCTCCACGCCTCGAACCGGTCACTTTCGACAAGATCATGCTGACCATGCACGTGCCCTTCCGGCTTGCGCTCCGTGAGATCCAGAGTAGTCAACAGCAGAACCTCCAGGTAACGTCTCCTAATAATGTTTATCTAAATGCGTAGAGGACATGTTTATTGCTTTACTTAAAATTCAAATTATCATTTGCTGATCGTTTTTTTAAATTAAGTAGAATGTTCATGCAGAAATATATATACTAAGAATATTTACCTATTTTAAATAATTATAATGTCAATGTTATTCCTGCAATGAAACCGATATTTCAAATGAATACTGCGTAGAGAGTGAATTAGAAGATAGTTTAAAAAAGTAGTATCAAATAGTTTTGAGGTTTTGACACAGATAAAAATATGACAGTAGTTTTCTTGAATGCAAACGATATTTAAGCAAATAGTCACTAAACATAAATTAACAATTTTATTATCATTGGGAAATGATCTTTCAACAACGCAATTTCGACAGGGCATGGAACTTAAAGGTCAGATGCACTACTGCCCTGAATCGGCTCTGATGATCTTCATCGGGTCCCCGGTGGTAGAGAAGCTGGAGGAGCTGACTGGACGGGGCCTGTACATTTCGGACATTCCCATCCATGATGCAACACGGGATGTGATTTTGGTGGGGGAGCAAACCAAGGCGCAGGACGGGCTGAAGAAACGGATGGACAAGCTCAAAACGAGCATCGAGGAGGCCAATCGTGCGGTTGAGGATGAGCGACAGAAAAATGTCGACCTGCTGCATTTGATTTTCCCTCCAGGTTAGTGATCCCCATGGACGTTTACCTTTGCGCTAAGATCAAAAGTAACATTTGGCATAGACTAATAGTAAAAATTATAAGCATAAAAATGAGAGAGAAATGCATCAAACTAACTTAGTCTTAACGAATAATTTGACGCGATTTCTTGGCCGTGGAAGTAATTGTTCAGCAGAAATGCATGGGTGAAAAACAAAAACATTTCACAAAGGTGCGGATCGGGCCTCATGCGAAAGTTCTCGTAGAAAATTGGGATTACTGCAGCGTAACAACGCAAAGACGGAATTCCACAACAATGTTATACCAATGTTCAGCGCCTCCTGAGGCGCGATCAGCATGATAAAACTAAAAAACAAAGTATGAAAATCAATTTACAACAACCAATTTTGTTTCTTATTCAATCAAAGAACCAGGGATAAAATAATTTTATTTTGCATCTTTTAGGGACTAAAATTTTGAACTTTAATTTAATTTGAAGTTAGTTAACTGATTTTATAGTTACTGTATATTTTTCCCATTAATTTTTTTATTGACAAACATTTGGTAGTTTAGTTTGGTTTTGTGCTACTCCTCACGGTGCTTGTTTTTCGCAGAGGTGGCACGGAAGTTGTGGCTCGGACAGACTGTCGAGGCGGAAACAATTGACGACGTGACGATGCTGTTCAGCGACATTGTCGGATTCACAGCCATTTGCGGTATTGCCACTCCAATGATGGTACGCTTAGTTGACATGCATTCTACATATTTTACGTGGTCTCCTTCAGATTTGGCTGTAAAAGTGCTTTGCGCAATTCCGGACTACGTTTAACCCAGGTGTTATTGTTCCATTGGACAGGTCATCGACATGCTGAACAGGCTGTACACGCGATTCGACGCTGAAACCGTCATCTGCGACGTCTACAAGGTGCATGATTAGTTTGATTATTATCAGACTAATAAGATGATAAGGAAAAGCTTTTGGGAGGAGGCAGTTAAGAACCAGTCGTTGCGAGTTATGTTTCAAAAAAAGAAGGCTGTTGTCCAAGTTCGTAATTTTCTATTAATTCATTACCGTGTCGAGAAAAAGGTTAGAGACAAATATAGGTTTTTGAGGCCGAGTAAATCCCCGACTAATTTTTGAAATGTGGCGTCCCAGTGGAAATTGATTAAAAATGTCATGAGCCTATAATAATTTAATCTACGTAATCTACGCAAACGATTGGAAGCTTATACAGCGCTTGTATTAGTACTGGTGCGGATGAAAATCCAAGTTACTTAACTTGCCCTAAAAATACATCCTCCCGAGTTTCGGGGAGCATTCCTCTTTCGCTCCTTTTGCAGACTCTTATTTCACTGGGTTTTGTTAACAGCTGGAAACGATTGGGGATGCTTTTATCTGCGTTGGTGGTCTGCATAATCGTCCGGCGCCGTGGCACGCCCAATGCGTGGCCTGGATGGCATTGAAGATGATGGGTCTGGCTAAGCAGGAGATTGCACCGGACGGGAATACCATTAAAGTATACGCGCGCTGCGTTGGTTTTTTGCTTTGCGAATCCCCCTCAATCGGGGTGGATTAAGTGAGGATTTCCGGCAAATTTATTATTGTGTTCTGTGTGACACAGATGCGGATTGGACTGCATACCGGCTCGGTGCTGGCCGGGGTGGTCGGAATAAAAATGCCACGCTATTGCTTATTCGGTAAACGGCAAATTGCTACTCCACAAAATGTTAAATTGTTTGTGAAAAATTGAAAGCAGCTTTGTATAAGTATTTTTAACAGATCTTTTCAATGGCTTTCAAACTGACTTTACTTTTTTAATAAAATACATTTTTATTTTACTTAAAGCCAAATAAATAAATCAATATTTAAAAGCATATTTATATTTAACATCAGTAATTTTACTTTTGCAATTGTGACATCTTACCGGTAGATGAAAAATATGTTCAGTATTCTGTAAATTGTATTGTGTTATTTAAATAACAATAAATTGAAACAAAGTTTTTGGAACGTATTTTTTGATCCGTATCAATTAATCTAATATAAATAAATGAATAAAAGGGTTGAAACTACAATTGTTTCCACATTCGTTGCAGGTAATAACGTAACAATTGCCAACAAATTCGAATCCGGCAGCGAACCCGAAAGGATCAATGTCAGCCCGACCACTTACAAGTATGAAAGTTGAACCTAATTCACCGCACCTCTTGGTTTCCCAAAGAAGTAATTTAGTATGAGACAATTACAGATTTTGAAAGGTTTGACGAAGTCAATAGACAAGCCGCATCTGCTAATAATTATAATTATTATTATTTCCCCTCCTTTGCCGCTCATTAATCAAAGCTTACCTGATTTATTTATTGGTGTGATATAATGGTCACCATGTACAAAACTGCCCTGAAAAGCACGATGAGCAATCTCTATGAAGCTTGCATGTCTGACCCACTGTTTCATAGATGTGTAATGTTGAGGAACATTCACAAATTATTTACCTCGCGTGATCGTGTACAGAAAACATTTGTTCTCTACCAGAAACGTGAATCAAATCATCCAAAGTTAACGTTTCAAGCATTGTTGAAGATTTCGTCAGGACGTTAATTTTTTTAGCGTTGTCAGCATGCTTAATACATGAAATCCATAGTTTGTGTATGGTCTATATGATCAAACCAGAGTAAATTGATTCACGATGTATTACTCTGTAATTAATTGTCATTTGAATTTGAATTGGTTGTAATTTGTTATTCAATTAATTTATACTTAAATAATTACTTCAAAAGAGCCAAATCGCAATTCAAATTACATTTAACATTGAAGTTCGATATTTTTTCACAATAATACCATAAAAGGTATAAACAACATTGGTAGCAATTCTCTTACAGTCATTTTAAGTAATTATTTGAAAATTGATTGGGACTGTCACAATTACTGCAGGCATTAAAACTGAAATACCCACGAGTGATGTCTTTATTGGACGTTTAGACACGCAAAATTTCAGTCACTGAAGACGTCTCACTATTGCAATTGTGCGTCTTTAAATTTATAAATACGTATAGATGATAATATAAAAAATATATAAAAATATGTATAAATTTATATGTAAATTTACATATAGATATATACATAAATTTATAAAAATGTATATAAATTTGTAAATTTGTAAATAAAGTCAAATACCTGACTTTCTCCATCTGAACTTTCTTCCTTCACTCCCTTGTATTTGTTTGCTACATAGATTACTGGTGAAGACTAAGGGCTTCCTGATGACGGCCCGCGCACGCAGCTGTTTGCCGAAAGGATTTCCGGCGGATGTGCCCGGCACTTGCCATTTTCTGGAACACTACAAGCATCCATCAGTTTCGGTGGACAAAGACGGCGCGGAAGTCGATCACATTTCCCTCGGTCTGAGTGAGCTCAACGTTGGCGCGCAGAACCATCATCATTCAGCCACAACTACCACTACCACTACTACTACCACTGGAGCAGGACGCTAACTAACACTGCAACGCATTAAGTTAAGGCCCAAGACGATGTAAAGTGAGCAACGCGCAGAGATCCGGATCCCACATTCCAGATACAAAAGAAAGAGAGGGAGAGGGGCGTTAGAACTCAACAAAGGGAACCATTATTTACATAAGCAGTATATAAAAGAAAAGATGGTATTCATGTAGCGCTTCCTTGCCTAATATTTTGGGCGCATTGCCCGGTGTCTGTTCATAAATCGTATAATATCATGGCCAGACAGTACGTCTACAGGCTTGTATCATCAAAATTCATATTTTCCTTGTTTTGGTGGTAATTAAATTGTTATTTAACCGGATTTTGCCTACGAGTTCTGTATAAAAAACAGTCTCCTAGGCGCAATCATGACTGAAAATGATGATATCCGTATATCGTAAACATCGGTGTCATTTTTCTCTGGAACAACGACTGGAGAGCTGAGAAACGAGTTTTCCATGTGAAGCTTAACATTCTCCTAACTTGAGACGATTTTAAGAAAAGGAACCCAGATTGTCACCGCTTTAAATTTCCTTAAACGAACTATAAGTATGATCATTTTAAAAATTAATTTAAAGAATTTTGACACTACACTTCAAAGCAGAATTCAATTTGATATCAATTGGCATCAGCAGAATCTTTTTTGGACGGCAGGGGGCCAAGCTACGAGTCATCGTCGAGCCCGACCGGAAACTCACAAGAGATAATCCAGAAAGGACACATAGCTCCGCCCCCCTCCGACATCTAGAAATTTTGAGAGGGATAGTATCAAAATTCGTTAGATTAAATTATTCTGAAAAATGAAGTTTTTTAGCAGTAATATAATTTTGTCTCTGATGCACGTATCCTTTCATTTTATTCGCACATGGGTGCACGATGAGCGTAAACAAAATACATCGTGGATCCTACCGGCATAAGACTCAATTGTCCCGCCCCACACTATAGAATCATCTGTCATTAAATGTCATCCACACCATTCATGGCGTACTGACAAAATACGCGGCACAAAAAAGGATATTAGAATTTCCGGAGGGATTTGTGCGACAAACGTAACTTAAAACTGCTCTCTAATAAAACACATACACACGTAGTTTAACAACGTAGGATGTGAAAGGATTACGGCCCAAATTTTTTAATGGCCTCACCCAATTATTATCGGAGCTTATTATATAAGCCATGGTTCCTTGAAGTACCATATTAAGGGCACACACATGGGACACATACATTGCAATTGAAGAGCAATAACTATATTTTTAAGGGCTCTCAAAAAGCGCAATCGAGAGGCAGCAACCCAGAACGAATTTTAATTTCCATACTACAATATGAGGGAAGGGTTCTGGAATAGGCCACTTGCCTTTCCTGTATTCTGGAATGGGCCACCCTGGAATTACAACTTCCACACAGGTTTTGGCCATCATCAAGGTCCTAAACCACAGAAAATAATTGATGACCTCGGTGGAACGCGTATCAGATAAAAAGAAAAGTTGTGGGATCATGTTTAAAAAACGAAATTATTGGACGGTTGGAAAAAGCTCACTACAGAGGTCGCTGATTATGCGGTGACTTATCTGTTTGGATTAATTTGCGACAGAGCGCCCCCTGCCACCCGTTGGCCCATTCCAGGGTACGGAAATTCAAGTGACCCATTCCAGGGCCCTTCCCTCATACTCGAAGGGCGTATATCATCCTATACACATATACTGTACATACGCATACAAGGGCTTTATGGATTGCCAATAGATCTACAACAAACACGGTCTCCCAAACCTAAATCAATTGTTTGTTCATTATATGGGGAAAGTACTGAGAGAGAGAGTGAGAGGCCAAAAAAGTGTTATATGAACCACTAATGACACTTTGATACAGCGCTTCGTCACACACTCCTGCACATCGCACAGAAATAGCCACGCACGCCCTATTCTCAGTTCCCACGGCAAATATGCGGTCATTCTTGCGCGGATTTGTGTAGCAAAGTGGCAGTGTTTACAATTAATCCAGAAACCATTTCAATTTCCGCGTGACGGAAGGGTTTGTATGTATGGTTGTATGTGTAGCTCACAACAGCGTACACAAGGCTTCACACGAAACGACCTCTCAGCTGTTCCTAGCTACAGTATGCAGGGGCTCGTTTAAGGTCCCTACAAGTCGGAACCGGGACTCCTCATGGTAAAGGCCAGGGGGTCGGCAAAGGGGTATAATACATTTTTTATAATTGAACCAAGCGTCAACCTTTTGTCCCCGATCATTTTGAAGCTTTTAGTGGTGTGGGAGCCTGATTTTCAAGGGCCCCTGTGATTTCTAAATATTGTAAAAAACTTCAGTTTCTCCATCAAACTTGGTCTATTCTTGAAAGTTTTTAAATCTTCCATGTGTGTGTAGAATTATTAGAGGAAATATTGAATCCGAAGAAACTTCAAATTTGATTGCATAACGGAAGTGTTTGAAAATGTTTTGTAGTCCCGGGGGTTCCTGTTAATGGGACTTGCGCATCCCAAAAGTTTCAAAATGACCAGGAAAAGTAAGTCGATTTTTGGTTCTATTTCGAAAAAAAATGCCGTTTGCCCCTTTGCTCACCCCTGACCGTACCATGAAAGGCTGAGGCTACAAGTCCCCCTTCTCTTTCCCCTTTTTGTCCCCTCCCCTTCTATATTTTTGGTGTTGACCAATGTCCTCTGACTCGATAAAGTGCTGATTGATTTCTTTCGAATCCTTCATGTTTCTGCATCACAAAAAAGTTCAGACATTAGATATTGGACATTGCCCTAGCGAGTGTGGAGGGAAAAACCAAAAGGCCCACTTTTATCTTCACTCCCATGGTTATGGTCTTCACTTATTCAACCAATGTCCAAATCTTGGGGTTTGACACCAAAAGATTGAGGAACAATTTGGTTTTTCAAAATAATCAAATCTGTCTGATGACTCTTCTGATGGACGGTGAGCAGCACTTGTAAAAGTAACAGGGGACAAAACGGGGGAAGAGGAAAGGGGTACTTGCAGCCTAAATCCTAAACGAGCCCCTGTTAACTGTAGCAGGGATCCTAAGCCCTGGCTCCGACTTGTAAGGACTCTAAACAAGCCCCTGACAGGATGCATCCCTCATCCCTTTGATCAAAACTCCAGACAGATGAAAATCCCATCAACCAATGAACGTCAGTCAGAGGCGCGCCCCCTTCAACACTCTCTCATCCCGTAAATCCATCTCAAGGCGACCGGAGGAAACTCCGACAGACAGAGAGGCACGATAGATACAGACACGAGAGACTGGGAACTATAAAACGCGAAGATATATGAGGGGCTACAAATATACTGCATGTTCACTTCTTCAAAAGCTGCCCCCGCACCATACACAACCGCCCCTGCGGCCGGCACTGTTTTTGCAGAGTATATAATTCATTCGCGCGACGTTTTCCGCTCGATTCCTTCGGTGTAATCCAATTAGGCTAAAACTTAACGCGCGCACAAAGATCCCTGCAGCCGGTGGCGGCGAGACTTTGTAGAAAAACGGCACAGCACGCTCCGCAACAAATCTTAAAGCGATCTATTGCAATTCCTTGAACATCTCCTCGACTTTCCTTGTGTGTATTTATGAGCTTCTTCCCCTGCTCTCTCTTATCTGTGTTTGTGAACAGAGACGTGCTCTCTAACTCAGAGATATTGTAAGCGCGGCCTCCGGCATTACGGGAATAGTTTCCGGATTCTCCATGTGCAACTTTGGTGGCCGGGGTTGTCTTATGTATACATACTTGTGTGACTGTGACCTGATCCCTGCAGACGACGACGACGGTTCGCTGCGCTTTTTACGCGCTCCGTCAAGCGGTGCGACGGCAATTGTTTTAAGCAGCTCACATATATAGCTCCCTCTCTCTCTCTCTCTGTTTGTTGTAATCTCGGTCGTCCGGGACCCTCTTGAAATTCCTTTTAGTCAAGTGCGGGTTTGGCTCCACGTACATTTACTTCCGGTTCCCTACGATTTTTGTCTGCCTTCCGGAAGCCTGCTTTGTCGTCGTTTTTTTCATCTCGAAGCAGACTTTCTACGTTATTTACTGCTCCAAATTTAGGCCGCTTTTCTACGCTTTCGCCTAAGCCTCAAGCGGGTTCTCTACGATTTTTCTCCACTTTCAAGTTGTTTTTTCATGGGTTTGATGACTTCATCAGCGAACGCGCGGACCACGCGATGATGTTTGCTATCTTTCCGGAGGTTTGCTACAGTATACGGACCGGATTGCAGCTGTATATATAGTTCCTGACGCGGGGGTGTTGTGTGAAGAGAAATGGGCGTTTAACGGGAGCGCGTGCGGGACAAAGCGGAAGAGGAGCGTTTTTACGCTCTGTTTATCAACGGAGAAAAAAGGAAGAGACCGAAAATGGTGAGTTTTTTGTGTGTTATGGTCAAATATATTGCGTGCGTTGCGTGTGTGTGTGTGTGTGTGTGTGTAAGAATTTGGCGTTTAGTTCTGTGTGTGTGTGTCGGTCCGCATATATATGTGTGTCTATCGTGAGAGGTTGTTATGCTAATTAGTTGAGTGGCGATGTTGTCTATCTGTCCCGCCTGTGTGTGTGTGTGTGTGTGTGTTATGGAGGGCGCTTGTTTTTTGATGGATACGTACGGGCGCGTTTTCTCTCATTCCACGCCCACGTTGTGTTGTGTTCACATATTTGCAGTATGGGTTCGTTAATCGGGCCATCGAACTGCTGGTGCAGCGGAATTTCGGGGATGAAGCGTGGGAGAAGATCAAGTGAGTGCTGACAGGACTGTATATATGGGTGTAGTATAGATAATGAAGTAGTACTTTGGTGGAGTAATAGCGGCGTAAAATGTCATTTACGAGGGCAAATAAAAACGAGTCTTTTTGCGTTGTTTGTTTTTGTAAATTAGCAGTTGCCGCGCTTTCAGTGGTTGCATAAATAATAAATTTGCATTTTGCTACGGCAATCCATCATAAAGATAATACAGAATTCTGATTGGAATAGAATAAAAAATGTGAATTCTACTGTTTGAATTAGGTGTCTGAAATCATGTTCCCACAA
>LRSR01011850.1:0-12378 GCA_001579985.1 Hypsibius dujardini
TCCCCGAACTGGGCGTGGTCTCTAGGTTCCCCGAACTGGGCGTGGCCTTCGGGTTCCCTGAACTGGGCGTGGCCTCTGGGTTTTCCGAATTGAGCGTAGTCTTCGGGTTCCCTGAATTGGGCGTGGTGTTCGGATTCCCTGAACTGGGCGTGGTGTTCGGGTTCCCTGAACTGGGCGTGGCCTTCGGGACAGCTGCATGGGTAGGGGCACCCTTGGCAGCAGGAGTCTGCAACTGTTCGCCGCGTTCTTGACTGGTACTGGGGATTTGTGGTGCCATTTTCTTGACTGCGGGCTGTGTTAGCTTTAGGTTGACGAGTGCTAACTCATTTGATACGTTTGTGATTAGACTGGCGGCCATGTTGACGCTGGCTGCGCTGCCCGACAAACGCAGGAATAGCCTAGAAGCGTCTAGTCCAGCTTCCGTGCTGATTGTGGCTCTGCTTGAGCTTCGGATTTCGTTAATCAGTTTATCGTTATCTTTTGTGAAGTGACGATAGGTGTCGACGGAGAGTCCGACATAGTCGAGTGTTAGGGGATAACCGATAGTCGCATTGTTGTTGTGGCTCACATACTGTAGTCTCATTTCAAGAATCACCAACACTTTCCTATAATAAGCCCAAGCATATTTATTAGTTAGTGATTACATATTGGGGTCAAACGAAGTCACCCAGTTTAATATGCGAACTTACTTCTCTGCTCGAAGGGTGCATGCGTACTCCTCAATTACGATAATGGAGTAGCGAGGGAACTGATGGTTTCGGAGATTTTGATCCAGCTGTGTGCCATGCAGCGTCGTAGCATCTAAACACCAGTCATTGAGCAGTAGGCTATCACTGGCTACTTGACTGTCTGTCTGTCTGTCTGTCTGTCTGTCTGTTTGTCTGTTTGTTTGTCTGTTTGTCTGTCTGTCTGTGTGTCTGTCTGCGTGTCTTTCTGTCTCCCAATAGTGTGTGTGTGTGTCTGTTTCATTGCTTATCTCTATTTTGTCTTCTTATTCATCGGCCCAATTTTGTATACTCACGGCTAAAAGAATTGAGACCGTCACTGAGATGCAGATATGATTCAGTGGTTGATGGTACATAATTCTGCGGCGATTCAGATGAAACAAGAACGGTTAGGCCTTATGTCACCCTAAATCATCAGCAACATCCTTACCAGCAGTTGCAGTACGACGCCTTTGAGCTTCGGACCATTGAGGATGTTCTGTGGTTCATAAGGCAATACTCTCAAGCTCCGGCTGACCAATCCAATGTAGCTTTATCTCATGACGTGGCAGAATTGCAAGGATCTTGATGCTGATCTTACCGTTAGCGAACCACCAAATAGACCGGTAAAATGAGCCAATATCTCAGGATTTCTGACATGCGGTAACGGTGGAGGGTGTACCGTTTGCGGAGAAGCTGGGCCTATCCCTGACAGCGGCTAGAGGAGAAAACGCACTTTGATTACAAGGTAAACAACTGCCTGCTTCAATATACAGCAAAAGAAGCCAATCAATCAGGAAGAAGCAATGCGCGATCTCATCAGACATTGAACAGGCAGACACTGTCCCGCCTAACTTGCTACGTGTCTGTGTCTGTGTCTGTGTCTGACACAGACACCGACACGTGAAATGACACAGGTACATGCACATATACAGACACAGACACGATGACAGACACAGACACGATGACAGACACAGACACGTGAAATGACACAGGTACATGCACAGACACAGACGCAGTCACGATGACAGACGCAGTCACGATGACAGACACAGACACGTGAAATGACACAGGTACATGCACAGACACAGACACAGACACGATGACAGACACAGACACGAATAATGATTTACTATCCCGAACGACACGCCTTACCGTTGCGTTTGTCTGAGCAAGGGTCCCATCCGCATTGTGAGTACATTGTGTTATGGTTGTAGCTGGGTGCGTGAAATTCTGAAATTTTCCCCGATCCGCCCTCTTCGGAGCTGCTGACGTGTTGCCCATCTTTCTTTCCGAGAAAAATTCAGTAAACAAATCGAGACCCAGTAACAGATATTTTCCAGTGAGCGAATCTCAGAAATATGTTGAAGTTAACGAAAAGAGCTGTTTGCCTCGCGAAAACCTGTTTAATGCTTCAGTACACAGCTCTGCCGAAATACTGCTTGAAATAGTCGCTCAACGATGGTGAAAGGCGTGCACTTGCTGCCGATTCTCTTATCGGAATAATTAAAAATAAGCACCACGACAAAACAAAGTTAATTCGTAAGTACCAAATAAGAACCTGCTATCGTAACGCATTTATACCTCGGCTTTGTGTGGGTTGTAATTAATCAGCATAAAGATACGCGCAACTTGACGTTTCTATTGCAGTCAGCTCGTGTTGCTCGTCTCGTGCGCCGCGCTCTATCTCAATTTGCAGATTTGACATTTTTGTCGAACCAGGGATCGCTTAGAACAACGGTCTTCAAGATAACAGCAACTTCAGCGACTTCTGAGGTGGTTAAAGACGCCATTGCCTGAGCGAAAAACAACAAACAGCACTTCTGTCACGGACAAAAGGGAAATGAACCCGAGATGAAGCAAAACTTTAAGCGCATGTCATCACTTTAACTTTAGCTCGATATCCTTGAAAAATTGTCTGACGTTCAAAGCCTCTTTCCGTTGAAGTTTTCGATTGAGCTATCAATATAAGAGGCTACAAATTTCGGTCATAATTATTTAAAATTGTAACGCTGAGTTCGGATCATTTGTTTAGAATTATTTTTTAAGATTAAAAAATGTTTTTCGTTTGCATTCTGGTTGCACTGAGCAGCCTCCCGTTCATGCACGCCCTCACCGCCTCTCATTTGTATCAACTGCAACGTGCGACTTTTGCCTCGCTCAAGGCCGACAGCTTCAAGTACCATATCGTCGACCCGGACGACACCGGACTGACCAAAGACCAAGTAACCCAGCTGAAGAACCAAGGCAAGATCATCTTAGCGTACATCTCAGTGGGCGCTGTTGAAAACTACCGAGACTTCTGGCAGAAAAACTGGCGCGAAGGCAATCCGGTCTGGTTGGACAAGGAAATCCTCCCTGATTGGCCTGGAAACTTCCACGTCAAATACTGGATGCCCGAGGCATAAGTCTTCTAATGAGTACAATGTATTTAAAAAGTGATTAACAAAATGACCTTTGAATTCTTCCAGCTGCAAGGAATCATCATCAACTTCATGCGGAACCACATTCTAGCGAAAGGTTACTCAGGAATCTACTTAGACGGAGTAGACACGTACTATTTTTACGAGGAACAGGGTAGACAAACAGCTGCCCAGGAGATGATCCAGTATATCGGACAGCTGCGTCAAGCGGCGCAGGCGGTGCAGCCTGGCACGCTTGTTTTTCCGCAAAACGGGGTTGAGTTGTACCAGTACGCCAACTACCGACCCTTAGTGGATGGTTTCGGGATTGAGGATACCTGGACGGATGGGGACTCCAAGCAGGACCAGTATAACACCAATGAAGTGTTGAAGTACATGCGGATGGCGAAGAAGGACGGGAAGACTATTCTGTCAGTGGACTACCCGAAAAAGTCGGCTAACGTCTGCAGCTACTACCAGAAATGCTTCGCCGAGGGGTGGAGCTGCGCGGTGAACGACCGTGATTTGACTGGAATAATTCGTTCGTGTTAGACAAATCTGTGTTCCTTCTCTGTAATGCAGTAACATAACTAGTTCTTGCTATGTCATAAAATATCGACTGGTCATGTTTACAGAGACTCGTTTATAGTCCTCACAAGTCGGAACCAGAACCCCTCACGATAGGGCCAGGGGGGGGGGATTTTATAAGAAAAATTGCCCCCCCCATCCCCTTCACGAAAATTCTAAAACGCTTTTGCGGAGGTGCCCCATTTATTTAATTAAGATTGATGCAACATGTGCAACAGTTGGAGGTCTTCGAAGTAGAGGAATTATATCTTAAGCAATAGCTTACTGTACTGACGCGCTAAAAACACAGCACTTTCAGTTTATACTGCCCGGGCATAACACACGGAATGGAAGGAAATCGCCTGAGGGCGGCACTACAGGTGCGCGAAGCTAACGCGTCCGTACAGTATCTAAATGGAAAGGAAAACCACTTAATCTAACTTGCATATGCGATGAATGAGGTATTGACCTGTAAATAGACCACTCATTGTCTCATTTACTTAACCTTTAAGCACGTCGATAATAGTACTTCATATCGGGCTTATTCCATACGAATGTTCCTGCAACCTCAATTTTCGCAAAGCGGTCTTCTTTCCTGTATTCTTGCGTTGACTTTCAAAATTAATTTTCTAGCACACCGAAAGAGCGAAATCAGGTATCGACACGCTTTTGCAGGTGATTTGTATGGGAACCTTCTATAAATCAGTCTAAAATGTCACGTACCCAAAAACGGTCGAGCTACACCGGAAACGTGTATAAAACAGAATCGTAGAGGGGCAAAAAATATTCAAGAACAAACGCAACTCAGTTCGCGAGGCAACCGCTCGCACCGTTCGCAGCCTTATCGCGGCCGACAAAACATGTACCTAAGATCATGATGTATGGCTTTCTTGAGCATGATAACAAAATCTATTTATCAATCGTTGTGTGTCGGATACGCGTGCTATTTCAAGTTTTGTCCGGATACTTTGAGAGGCGCAATTTCAAGGTCGCTTGCCGTATTGTTTTGAAAGATCGACTGGATGCGAATTTGTTTGCAAAATATTTTTCGCAAGGGAGATGTACAATTTGCATGGACATTTAGTTCACTTCTCGCAAAACATGCTTCGACAATGCAGATATTAACCGTAGAGTCTCAAAACAGATGTGATGCGTCCCCGACAGGTCGGACATACTCCGTTCCCTTGGAATATCTGCTGAGCGCACGGTTCGCAGAAGGTTTTGTGCCCGCAGGGACTGAAGGCGACATTAACGGGATTGTCGACACAGATGATGCATTCTTCGGCTATTTCTGAAGAAAAAAAACAGGGAGAGGAATTGGCGCAGTTACACACCTAGTTTAATTACTTTTTTTCCCTTAAAATACGAATACCGAGAAATAATAATATGTTTTAATAAATCAGAAGTTTGACTCACATTCACTTTATGCACTTTGTATATTCATGTTTTCTTGACACAGGATTTTGCTTGACAAAACAAAAGCCAGATTAATTCTCTAACAAAATGGGCAGTGTTTCGAATTTAGAACTTTTGGTGTCAATAGAAATACAGGCAAACATTTTTAAATAAAATCAACCAGTTTAATCTCAAAGTGTTGTTTCTTTGGAAACAGCAATTAGAGCCATAAATAGCGATTAGTAAATGTTGTACGAAGATGTGGTTCCTCTAGAGAACTTTTAAAAGAGAACAGAAAGATCAGTCAACTCACGTTGAACGTGATTTGTTGCAGTCTGATTTGTCGTATGCGTTCCTGGGGCAGTTTGTTGGCCCCTCGTGGGTTGAGTCTGACGAGATGGCTGCGTCTTCTTCTCTTCCTCCGACGGAGATGTGGCCCATAGCGCGAAAGCTGCCCCTGCGGCTGCGGCCACGGCGGCAATTGCACCCTTACTCAACCAGCCATCCGTTTCTGGCGGCGATTTATCCCGATCTTCTCGATTCATTTTTGACGCATATAATTTTTAAGACAAGATTCCAATATTATTTCTTCAAAAACCGGAGACGGATTAGAGAGTTCGATGTGGCCTTGTAAAGCACAAGAGTGGATAAGGAAATATCGCTATGGTGAGTGGCAGATAAAACTATCCTCCAAATTGTCCATTCGGTAATAATCAACAACCGTGAGAGATTAGTGATAGCTCTTTGCCTTTAGATTGCATTGACAACCTAGCCGAAACAAACACATGAACTAAAGGAACAGGAAATGTAACAGACACGTCTGCTTTCTTTGTGAAATTCATTCTCGTCAGCAAAGAAATATTTTTCTCCCGCTCACAGTACGTGCGAGGAACGTGGCAAGCAGAGTAAGCTGAATTATGAGCCTTAATGAAGCGTTATCTGCTTCCATACCGGTTAAGGGAGTATTTTTGAGATAAACTTAGAATATCACGACTTATGCTAATTTGAACAGTCATCAAGGTAAAAGCCTTCATAAAAATCAACAGTGTGATCGAATTGAGTTTGTGGCTCAAGGTAGTCGAATATCAGGCCTTAACAATTGCTGTTTCACATTTTTTTAATAAGTGAAACATACTGCGCAAGAGCGGTTTGTTTGAATTTCACGCGAATAAATAATAATATTTCGTACTGCGCTGGGCCACGGACAATTTCCACCGGAGTCCACAAAATAATACACAGCAAGGCCGCGACGACTTTTAGGACCTACATATGAGCACACTTTTTATAGCCCAAAGATGTAGAAAGAAACTGGAGCTTACATTTTTTCTTTAATGTCTACACTCTGCGCGCGTGGGCAAAGAGGACTGCAAAGAGGCACAATGTTTCGAAAATATTTGTCCAATTTTCACGTCACTTCATGCCTCTTCGAAATTAAAGGTTTTTGTTTAGTAGTTTGATAATTCGACTTGTCCACCACAATGCAGAACCTCAGCATTGTCGTTTTAACACTGACCTTGTCGGCCGTGGGGTTCACGCAGCAGTTACCGCGGGAGGAGGACGAGCTGACCGTCGTCCAAGAACCAGCTTGAGAGATAGATCTTACCGATTCGCAAGTGGAGGAGGTTCGAGCTACTGGCATTGTTGAGGCGGTCATCGCAGCGGCTACCGAACAAATCACCGGATTCATCTTCCAGGTGATCGGCACCAGGTGGAGAGACACCACCATCTGCGGAACGACCTGTCAGATTAAGTATCAAACACAAATCTGCAAGTGGCAGTGGACCTACAAGACTCACATCCGCTGCTCCGGCATTTCCGACCACAACGCCAACTGCTTCAAAAACAAGCGCAGCTCAGTCCGCGAAGCAACCGCTCGCAGCCTCATCGCGGCCGGCAAAACTTGTACCCAGGGTTGATGATCTGTGGTTTTTTCAGGATGATAACAAAATCTGTTTCTCATTCGTTTAGTGACTTAGTACAAGCATTATTCCGGTTTTCGTTCGAATATCTTGAGTGGCGCAATTT
Source organism: Hypsibius dujardini (assembly GCA_001579985.1). Lineage (NCBI taxonomy): Eukaryota > Metazoa > Tardigrada > Eutardigrada > Parachela > Hypsibiidae > Hypsibius > Hypsibius dujardini. Next base: position 7,094 of record LRSR01011850.1, read on the forward strand.
CAAGATCGATCGCCGTATTGTTTTGAAAGACTGACTGGATATGAGTTTCCTTACATAGTATTATTCGCAAGGGAGATGTACAATTTGCATGAATATTTTTTATCAGATTTCGCGAAAAATGCTTCGAGAACGCAGATATTAACCGTAAAGTCTCAAAACAGAAGTGATGCGTCCTCGACAGGTCGGACATTCTCCCTTCCCCTGGAATATCTGCTGAGCACACGGTTCACAGAAGGTTTTATGCCCGCATGGAATGAAGGCGGTATTGGCGGGAATGTCGACACAGATGATGCATTCGTCGGACATTGCTAAACAAAACAGGAGGGATTGACGCAGTTATACACGCAGTGTAATTACTTTTTCTCTTAAAATACGAATATTAAGAAATAATATTCAGCTTTATTAAAACGGAAAATCCACTTGTATTTGCTTTAGGCATTTTGCGTATTCATGGATTATTTTTTTCAAATCAAGTGCTAAATATATCTGGCAAGCTGGTTCTTTTCTTACCCTGTGAGGGCGCTGACGCTTTCGCACCAACCACCGCAAATCCTTCTGAAGCATTGGATTCTTGGTGCGCCCGTTGTGCCATTTCATGTCTTATTATATCTTCAGCATAGTCAAAGTCGCTTTTTATCCTGAGCAAGGTCGCTGTTGCCTGTTCAACATTTGAGGTCACCCCTTCCACGCCAATCAGAACGTCTGTCGACTGTGTGTCCCCCGAAAATGTCAACACAACGGGGGAACTTTGTACGTGTTGCCTCAACGTTGACTGCCGAAATTCCGGTGAGCCTTGAAATAAATTCCCCGGGAAACGAACGGTCACCCTAACGACCCGCAACTCGATCGTCCGAACAGCGTCTGCAACTGCGGCTTCGCTGAGGCCTGTCACAAGGTACGTCTTCTGCCTGTAATCCTGGCTGTGGTCTGCCAAAAAATGATGGCCAGAACTTTAAAAAATGAAACTGGGAAGGCAAAAACTAGATTTAGTCACCTAAATAATATTTTTAGCCAATCAATTTAGGATTGTCACTTAGCAGGAAATTGTAGCTTTTTCAGATAAATCTTCTTTAACTCTCTGAGAACTTGGTGTTTTGATTCCCCCCCCCCCCGCCCTCTTGAGGACGGGGTTGATCTATTTTGGATCACTTGCGTGTAGGCTGCTTAATGCGCTCTTATGGTTATAACAGGATTCATATGGCAGTTTCCCTGTAAATGTCAAGTTGTCTTTGTACACACAGTGTGTCATACTCGACAGCAACAAAACCACAACAAAGAACCCTCCATTGGCGGTGCACATTAGGCAGCCTGCTCAGAGCTCCCCAATGATCTGAATTTATTTTGTGCGGGATCTGAATATCAGATTCCTTCATCTACCCATCCATATCATGAGCATCCGAGAAGGCTTGAGATCTGCCGTCTCAAACAGTTAAGAAACAAATCGTACTTCATGTTAAAAAATTTCGAAGAAGAAACATATTTTGCCTGATCCAATTTGAATCACCTTTTGCCTAATCCATTTTGGATCATCTCGGATTCTGATCTTCGTTATCAAATTTGTGAAATTGTTTTGGGGATTCAGGTAGAGCGACAAATTTTACGATCAAACGCTTTGATTTTAGCGAAATCGGTTAAAAATTCGCTTCGGGCGCCTATTTCTCCCGTCGATCCAAAAGATCCAAAGGAACACGCCCCGTTCTCAGAGAGTTAACTGACATTTTTTAATTTAGTTTACTGTAGCGACGCGATTCTAAGGCGCAACGCAAACTGCGTTTTCCGTATATATGACCTCAAGTGTGCGTACAAACTACCTACTCACTTAAATGCCCCCTAATCTTCAATCAAGTAACTTACCGACGGCCCACATACTTATTGATCTTCACAAATCTTCTTTATCACTTTCTTCGCTTCGTTGAAGCAACTAATTTCTAGAAAAGATTGTTCATTATCAGGATTAGGATTTTTAACGGTAAATATTTGGAATAAAATATTTAGGCCAATTCAGACGGAGTGATGGGCAAACAACTCGGGGGCGTGGCTACAGCTGCGCCTTGGAATCACGTCGCTACAAGTATTTGAGAAACTAAAAAAATTAAGAGCAAACAATTCGCCCGCAAAGTTTTAGATTCTTTTAATTGATTATAGTTTCATTTAGCGAATACTAAGCACTTGTCATAAACAAGTTGAGTTTAGTTTCCTACCAGTGATTTCGGTGATTCCTGGCAGATTTCTCGCCCTCTGAAGATTTTGTTTGTGTTTTTCCTCCCCAATCTGGAGGATTAAATTCGTTGGGACCACAACCACAACCACAACATCAAACGTCGTCGCGGTTGGAGCTTGATACACGGGACGTTGAACGTGATTTGGTGCAGTCTGATATGTCGTACGGGTTCCTGGGGCAGTTTGTAGGCCTCTCGTGGGTTGAGTCTGACGAGTTCGCTGCTGCGTCTTCTCCTCCTCCGACGGAGATGTGGCCCATAGTGCGAGAGCTGCCCCTGCGGCTGCGGCCACGGCGGCAATTGCACCCTTACTCAACCAGCCATCCGTATCCGGCGGCGGTTTTTCCCGATCTCTTCGATTCATTTTAGACGCATATACTTTTTTCGGCAAGGTTCAATATCATTCCTCGAAAAACAGGAGGCAAATTATAGAGTTTCATGTGGTCTTGCAAAGCACAAGAGTGGATAAAGAAATATCGCTATGGTGCGTGGCAGATAAAACTGTGTCTCCTCCGCGAAAATGTCCATTCGGTATAATCAACAAGCGTGAGAGATTAGCGATAGCGCTTTACCGTTAGATTGTAGTAACAACATAGCCGAAACGAACACGAGCCAACCGAACAGGAAATGTAACAGGCACGTCTGCTGCATTGTGAAATGCACCCTCGTCAGCACAGCAATATTTCCCCCTCCCCGCTCACTGTACGTGTGAGGAACATGGCAAGCAGAGTAAGCTGTTTTACTGGGCTTGACGAAGCGTTATTTGCTTACTTACCGGGTAAGGGAATGCTTTGGAGACAAACTTAGAATCGTCATTTCTCAGTCATTACTGATCACCCTACTTCAAAGTTGTTTTTGTTAATATGCCTGTCCATGAGAGCATCAACTACAAACTAAAAAATATTTTTTTTAATTATTTTTAATTATTTTTTTAAATATTTTCTGTTTTCCATCGACGAGCTTAAAGGTTAGGTAAATGGGACATTGAGTGGTTTATTTAGAGGTCAATACCGCATACATCCTATTTGCAAGCTGGATCAAGTCGTTTTCCTTTCCATTCAGATAAGCTATATTGCTTGAGGTATAATTCTTCTACTTTGAGAACTTCCAACTGCTAAACATGTGGCACCAATCTTAATTATTTAAGGGGACACCCGCGCAGGAGTGCTACGGAATTTTTGGGGATGAGGGCACGTTTTCTTAAAAAAGAAATCCCCTCCTCCCCCGGCGGCGGCCCGAATTAGTTAAGTGGGGGCAGTCGCCCTAGTGCCCTCCGTTACTCCTTTGAGGAAGTAAAGTAAAACTCGTCTAATGTAAACCTCAAAAATCCATGCTTTTTGTTTAACTTAGACGAGGCATTTACATTAGCCTAGGGGCCCCAAAGGCGCCCCGGGGCCCCAAAGGCGCCCCGGGGCGGGGGGGGGGGGGGGGAAAATCCCCCAGTTAAACACAATGCCGGTAGAAATTTCGTACTTAGCCGCCGCAGCATTCTGTTTCATATGATCGAGGTCTTTCAACAGCTGGACTTTCTGGACAAGACTTAGCTCCTTCCTTATTAGCGTTTAACTTTTAACGATCGGCTTAAAAAACTAACACAGGTAGCTTTATGCGCAGATAAACACTGCAGTGGTTTGCAGGATAGATTAAAGTAAGAAGCAAAAACAATTTTGTCGAAAAGTTCCAAGGAAAAATGTCGAATTCAACTAAGAGGAGGTGCGTTTTACATGGTTGACCGTGAACTTTGTTTGATATACCATATACCGGGTAGAAACTTACTTTTTGGAAAATATTCTCATGCAGTTGGCCTCGCAACGGGCAATAATTAAAACTTTCTACTTTGACCAAAATGTCATATATTTAGTAGGCTTTTAAAACGCTATTGCCGATTTTTGTTGCTCTCCACCGAGAAGAGGCTGATTTGAATTTTCAGAAAGTTACCAGAATAACGCAATGTTCCGCTCCATTGTTTTTCTGTGTAGAAAATTACCCGCGAGCAGATTGTTATCGCATCGCTAGATCAAATTATGGAAGCGAGCAACAAACCTAAAAGGCCATTTTCTAGAAAACATAGTGGATTATTAGTTCAATTGCAAAATATTCGGCTTTTCAAATAATAATAAATCGAATAACATCAGGCGGGCGCAAAGTGAAGATATCATTAAAAAACAGCTATTCCAAAAAGTAAGTTTCTACCCGGTAGAGGGAATATTTACATTAAGTTTCGCCCCCTATTTTATATGTATAGGACGAAATCGGTGCAGAAGAAAAATTTTAATATAGACGAGATATGGCATATAGACGAGTTTTACTGTATACCGTAGGGCGTCTAGCTGTAGACACACACCCAAACAAATTCGATGAAACGTTACCGAGACGCAGTATTTATCAAAATAGTTTATTTTGCATGGGCATTTGATTTCACGTCTCGCGAAACATGTTTCAGTAATGCAAATATTAACCGTAGAGTCTCAAAACAGAAGTGATGGGTCCCCGACAGGTCGGACATTCTCCATTTCCCTGTAATATCTGCTCAGCACACGATTCGCAGAAGGTTTTATGCCCACAAGGAATGAAGGCAGTATTGGAGGGAATGTCGACACAAATGATGCAGTCGGCGACTATTTCTAAAAAAAGCAGGAAGAGGGATTGACGCAGTTATACACCTAGTGTAATTTGTTTGTTCTCTTAAAATACGAATACTAAGAAAGAATATTTAGCTTTAATAAATCGGAAAATAAACTTGTATTTGCTTTAAGCATTTTGGATATTCATTCAGTGTTTTCTTAAAATTAACATCATCCACCTTAATTCTTCAGTTCGGTGGGCAGAGTTCCGAACTCAGAACTCAGCGTGTCGATCGAAATACCTTTTTCAGTAAAATCAACCATTTTAATTTCAAAATGATGGGTTTTTTAAAACAAACAGAGCAATAAATGGCGATTAATATATTTCCTTTGAAAATACGGTTTATTTAAAAGAATCTAAAAGCAGACCGAATAATATGAGAACTCATTAGTTTGGTGGTCAACAAAGCTTAACTACTAAGGGTTTTAATTTTAACTTTTT
>LRSR01011851.1:0-25132 GCA_001579985.1 Hypsibius dujardini
TGCAAAAAAAATTTCAGACAGATCGGCGTGTCAACTACCGTTCGCTTCCCTTGTTAGTTGTACTCTTCCGTTTTTAACTAGCTGAAGATTAATGAACAGTAGCGAAATGTACATGTTTTGCCTAGTTGCGTTTTGTTGTAATATTTATGTCCAAATGCACAATCTTCCAGCAGGTTAGTACAATGCAACGAACCGTCAGCATTTTTGCGAGTGGTCTTTGAAGTGATGGAAGGGATGCCGACCGTTTTCAACGGTGAATCTTCCATCGAGGACTCGGAGAGTTCTACAATAGATGCGCGAGCCGCTTCCTTTTTCATATTTTTTTTCGAATTAATTTGGCGCAACAGGTGTGGCGGGATATAGAAGATGGATCCAGCCAAGAGTTCTTTTAGTTTGTCCCCGTTTGTGTCAGTGTCGACGCGGGGCGCGTGGTCCAGCAGCGCTTCCAGCAAGGACGCATTCTCCACCATCTGAGCATCTGATTCTGCTGGGTTTATTTCATTCGAACGCCCATTTGCGTCTGCGATGGCTTCAGATGAGAATTTATTTGCTAAGACATCATTAATCAGGCTGTCACGAGTCTGTAAAAACGGGAACAAACGGGAATTTTTTAATGGCTTAGTCAACTACAATAAATACACGTTGCAATAATGGATGCACCACGGCACAGGGATGGGTGGACCCTTTTATGTAACCGAAAATTATTATAAAATAGTTTTACTACTTAAAAGCACCCTGTGACTACGGTGAAGTTAAGGCAATTTTCCTGAAAGGCACAGAAACGAGAAACAGCAGTAGACAACGAATAGCAAAAAAAAATTAAAAGTCTCTTGAAAATAACAACAGAACAGTTGGGGGACCACAAAAAGAGGCGTATGGGAAACTGATTGAGGTAGTTGCCTCACTAAATTCATTAAATTCATTGCGGGTACACCCTAAATTTTTTATTTGGTGGTTGCGGAGAAAGCATTCTTTCAACAATCAAAATGGAAAAACGCTGTAGGCGCCCCCTCAAATGAGATGGGGCATTTTAATTCAGGAGAGAAATGCCTTTATCCACAACTTTTTTTTTCGGAATGTTTGATACAAAACTATTTTAAAAGCTAAAGAGGATTAAAATCACTGCAGATGGTGTCATTTTCAGCATCTCTTCTCAAGGCGAAAGCAGCAGACCGAGTCGTGATGTTTCTGTATTATTATGCCCCAGATATGAATTATCATTTTGGATAAAAAAATTCAATTAATGTTAACAATACGTCGAATTTTAATTTTTGCAATGAAGTAACTATGCAAACCAGAGCTTGAAACACGACATGGTCATTTCCAGTTGTGTATTTTCTGTTCGTAAAATAGATTTTTGACGTGAAATTCGCCAATGAAATGCGCAATGGGACTCGTTTACCTTTGGTGGGATCATACCTGAAAGTTTTGTTTGGGGATTAAATATGTCGCAAGTGGCAGGCCAAACTTTGTTCGAACTCCAAACAACAAATTTTTCCTGTCATGATTCAACAACAGTTTATTCAAAATTCTTTGAGGATGATTATACTCCAGCATCAGTCTGAAAGTCTCCTTGGGATGGTGTGACAGAACAATGGTGCGAATCAACGACTGCTCTTCTCGCCGCTTCTTCTCATTCCGGGTATCGGGTTGAGGCAGGTCGTCCATCTCTGTTCGACTGGCCCAAAGGCTGGCGATGTGTCGCCAGAACTCTTTGTTGTGTCGGTCCACGGTGGAGAGGCGTAAGAAGAATTCGTCTGTGAGCTTTCGGATGGACGCAAGCTCGATGTACTCTGCCATAGTGGCGCCATCGGAGTCCGCTCCAAATGACGAGCCGGGGCATTCCGATCCTGACGAGCGACGTATTTCTTGTAGTCTGTCGCAGATTCTGTCATACTTTTCCGGTTGGTAACGCTTGAGTTTCTTAAGGCGATCGAGTACGTTAAACATTTGCGATAAGTTTTCATATGAGCCAAGATAAATTTTCACACGTTCTTGGCAAGGCGTCCGACGTAGATTACTGTCAATGTTTTCATGGTAACTGATGATGCAGGAAAACTTAAAATATCGGAATCTCAGGTAGAAAAGTCTGTCTGGCGTTCCGTCTGTCCGTCAACCTATCTGTCTATCTTTATTTCTGTTACGCTGTGTCGCTATTTTCTGGATTTAACTAATTTAGACTTTGGTCCATAATTTATTCCATACTTTCATGTCCACCAAATTTTTGAGGAATCGAGAACCTCAAAAACTTTGAGGGATTCCAAAAAGCAATCAAATTACCAAATTATTTGCATGGAACTCAATGAGATCGTTCGACGCACATGTTGGCATGATGTGCCAATTACTACCATGACAGAGGTTGTTAAACACATATCTGTAAACAAAACACATAATAGCAGAAGTGCAACGAGGCAAACAAAAATTTAGGACTGTAGCCCTGGCGATGACCTTATTGGGTAACAGAATCTCTTCGGTATGACGGGATCGAAAGGAAATGTGACGTCATCGGTCGAACAAACCTTTTTGCGGTGCATTGTCTGCTGAGTCATCGGCGTAAAAGGTCAGACACGCGTTTCATCTTGGATATTTGACTTGCCGCGTACAGTCTTGTCTCCCAGAGGGCTTCAATGAGCTGGCAAAGTACATTTCAAAAGTATTGAATCATGTCCCTCTGATTTTAGTATTGCTGAGTCTAAAATTTTGAATATAAATTAATAGTAATATCAGCACCTGACCAGGCGTCAGATTTTTAATCAAATTACAAATCATTTATTGTAAAACAAAAACTGTATCTTCCCGTGTTTTAAATCAAGTGTGAATTAAAGTCACAGCTAATTTAGAAAAGGTTTCGCAGTTTATAGCTTAACTTTCATAAATTAAACGGCAACACGTAATCGGACTTCGAACTTGAAAATACAGCAAAATTACACTTAATTAAAAAAAAGTATTTTACACTATTTTAAATCACTATTTAAATTGTGACGGACGGACGGTAAACCAGGGACGGACACCATGTCCTCGAGCGGTCCCCCACCCGACCGTCCATATCCGTTTCCTGTAAAGCATACATGTACAAATAATGTTCACAATAAATGTAAATGTACACAAGAGGTGTACGTTTGGACCCAATTGTGGAATAAATACCTGCGTTATTATAATACGCCCGAGTGTCGAGAAACCCATCAATATATTGGGTGCAGTTTTTAGCTCTTGAAATGTTTCTGGACGTTAGATGTTAAAGTGGGTTATGCTTTCGGATGGAGAAATGCCCGTTCCGAGGGATAACACTGCGCCCAGCTCTGGCACCTGCTCCGGCAGATTCTAAAAACTCAAAAGATTCATTAAATGTACATATATAGGTACTGTGATATAAGAATGAACCTAAATTTCAAAAACAATGCTGGTAATACTATTTTGGCAAGATAACAGCGCAGCACTTTATGCAAAAATGTTGGACGCAATTTCCCTAATTTGTTCACTAACCTCGGACTAATAAATCCCTTATTTTGTTCCTGATTTATTCACTAACAACGCAAACTAGTTTTGTGCTTGTCTATTGTTTAAATACGTACCGGTAAATGTGTCGTAAGAGTTTAAGAGGTGATCTACTGCATGAGGCCGGTGTACAACGTTAAATTAAAAATATACACTTATTAGTTTATGTTAGAACTCCGATCAAAAGCGATGTTCAAGCAGTCGGCATAAGCGTAACAAAAGAGTGAACTTAGGGGCACGGACCAATAGGAATGAGGCACGGGGTGTGGCCTCTCTTACGGTTCATTTCTTACCCTACTGCCTGACGTAATGGGCCTTAAGTTTCACCGTAAGAACGAAGTAAGAGCATTTCAGTAGAATTCGCCCTGGCCAAATTGAATGGTTTTCCTGAATTTTTCTGCTCTTGCGCCTTACGCCCAGATTCTTACGCCGAGTGCTTAAACATCCAGTCGTAAGGGTAAACTAGCGGGCCTTACGCCTAAGTTTACGTTACGCTTACGCCGGTTTGCTTAAACGTCTCTAATATGTCCAGTCAAATGAATTGGCAAATTTAACTTTAAACTGTGGTTTCAGGTAAAGTTAAGTGTCTCAAAGAAAGCTCGATATTTTTCTTAGATAAAATGACTCGATTTTCAGTGGAGGTTGCAGTGAAATCGAATATGCTTAAAATGCTAGCGGTGGCAAAACTTCACCACAAGTAAAAAAACACGCGAAATCAAATCTAAACTAAAACTTTCAATGACGAATTTCTTGGCCTTAGTGTTTTTAATTGTGTAAAAAGCTAAATTAAAAGTTTTAATTAGTTGAAATTTGAGTAGGATTAACTAAAAAAGCAAAACTTAATCAGAGAATTTCGCCAAAACCTAATCGAATTTTGTTTGTAAGAAAAGAGATGACCAAAAATCCTTAGTGCACCCCAATTGGGACGACAACGACATCCACTCGTCCAATCGTATTCAGACAACAGACTATATTTCTCATTTCCTGTCAGCGGGTCCTTGCACCTATGGCGCCCTCTTCACGAGGCAAAAGGCACGTTTTTCGTCCACTAGCGAGCGACTCATGCGCAGCGTAACAGCTGACTTCCTATCTGCCCTTGTCAAGCTGACGCACTCACACTCACGCGAGCGAGGACGACAACGAAGGCTTCACTGCGCCTTCACTGACATAACAGAAACAAAGAGTACTCTCTCTGCGCTGTCTTTTTGACTCATTCACTCCCCTTCCTCGCGTCAGATGCATTTCCAACAAAATTAAATTTCAATCCGGATTGTTTGTCTCAATTTCCACCCAGTTTCTTTCGTTCCCCCCTCCCCCCTTGCCTCACCTAAACTCCCGAAGCACAATGGACGTGATCCGGCATTTACCGCGGTCGGCATTGATGCGGCGCTTTAAATGCGGGATTTGTGACGGCCTCCTTATCGACGCAGTTGCTTTGCCGGATTGCGAGCACGCCTGTAAACAATTTTTTGTTTTGTTTTACTAGCCCGATTACGACTTTCTTCGCTTTAATTTAAACATGTTTATTTATGCCATTTCTCCCTCTTCTCTCTCGCAGACTGCCGGAGCTGCATTGTGCAGCATTGCTGGGAATGGAAGAAAGACGATAGCAACTGCCGCTGCCCTAATAGCGAATGCCGACGAGAGATTCGCAAAACGATGCCGTGGGAAGCGTTGCGGTAAGACAAGATGCTATCTCCGGGACATCAATTTAAAAGCTAGTCGTAGGATTTTGTGCTTTGGCCAAAAAAATTATTATTTTTAATCCTCCTCTCTTCTCTGTATTACCGTTCACAAACGTGTTCAAATGTTTATGTCGATAAAAAATAGAAGAATTGGTGTTGTGAAGAGGGCACCTCAGTTTCTTTTTCATGCCTCTCAATTCACATGCCAAATTTGAATTGGTTGAGCACGTTATTTTTGTATGAATGGAAGTTTCCGGAGAAGCAAGGGGATTTTTGCAAGGATCACTAATTGACCATGATGGACGACAGGCAGTTTGCACCGCCATGCGTTGCGAAGACGCAGACAATCTGATGGTATTTGTCGACCAACTAGCTATTGTCACTTCGGCTTCTATCGCGTTCTCCGACAGTTTGGTGCCTGGTTTAACTGGGCTAGCCTAAGATTTTTGCCACATGTGTATTTAATTAATATACATACATGGGGTGGGTTTTTTTTCTGTCATCAAAGCAGGTATACATTTTTTTCAGAAAAGCAAGAGTGTCGTTGGGTTAAAATGTTCCTTTTTCTTTATAAATAAGTTCATCTTTTTCGGTGGAAACAATGGCGACAATTTGGGTACTGCTGAATTCCCTCAAATACTGCTTGTCTTACCTTACAGAAGTCATACTGACCTGCAAGCAATCATTTACAAGCTCTTTCCCGACGCGTATGAAGGTACTCACCACTCACTGAAATGTGGCGAATCGGTATCAGTTCGTTCCTTCAAAAACACTTTGGGGGATTTTTTTTGTTTCACGTGAATGTACTCTTATTTCAGAGGAGATGGCACGCCGAAGGGAATTTTACTGCAGCAATCCGCCGACAGGTAAACGCCCTTTCAATATCCCGCGTCGTGCTCTACGATTTCCCCGTGTGATGAGAGCCTCACCAAATTCAATAGGGACATGGGCCATTTTAGGGACCTCTAGACTACTAGCAGTTGATTATCTAATTTACCAACACAGAAAGAAAGCAAAACTGTTGGTTACAACGGAGTCCTGTTTATGTAATCTTACTTGGGAAATAATGGAGATTTTCCCTCCCGATCGGCGTGGGGTTTTTTACAAATGCCTGCCTATATATCAAGATTTTACATTGGGGTTTTGGGCTGGAAATCACATCTGTGGTTTCAGAGTAAAGTAAGGAAGAAAAATACTTTCAGCGCCACTCTGTGCTATGGGCCTGGAACCGATTGATTCATTCATCAGCAAGTTTCAATTTTTTTATCCCAACCAGTATTTTCCGCGAACGCAAAGTCGTTTTTCAAATTTACTAAAAACTTCTGCTAATTATAAGCACTAGTTTGACAATTTTTTTGCCAAGAGGAACACCGCAAAAAATTATAAGCAAAAAGTGACCAGTGGAGCCACCAATACGGGCCGAATTTTGAAAATCTAAGTTAGCAAGTCGAAAGTCGGAACCCACATCTTCACGAGTTTCAAATGATCCAGAACAAAAGGTCGAATTTTGGGTTCAGTTTAAAACAAAATTCGTTTTGCTGTTTCGCCGCCCACCGCCTGGCCCTACTGTGAGGGGTCCTGGCCCCGACTGGTAAGGAACCTAAACAAGCCGCTGGTTACAAAGATAACTTGGGCAAAAATACTTGAAAATTAAATTGTACTGTATTGGAAGGAATCGAAAGCCGAGAAACAGTTGTTATTTTACTAATAAGTTCTTATTGTATTATTTCTTCTCTCACAGAAAAGGAAAGCATTGCCTACCTTGGAAGGGATCTCACGCCCGAGGAGCTGGGCATGGTCAGTCTGCATTTTCCGTGGGTGATCCCTACCGTGCCGGATGTCCTCTCAGTCCAACTTCGATTTCGTGGCGTTTTGAGGTAATATTTCACGCACAGTCTCATGCTGCAGCGCTGAGACTACAGTGTCTAGTAATTATCGATGGAGTTTTATATGATCGAAACATGTATAATTTATATACCAAATATTTTTAATTTTAGATACATTTTACTTTTATTTGAAATACGGCATAATCTGCATTTTAATTTTAAATACATTTTTTACCTTCTTTCCTTTTTTAATTCCAACATGTATGGTTAATATTGAGCATTTTTTATTAGGGATTTAATATGTAGAAATTAAACTGATTAATTAATTAATTAATTGAATTAAGTATTAGGAATTTTTTTAATTTAGTAACTTGCATGACATTGAATAAAATTGAATAAATTAAATATTACAAGTTTTTAGAAGTACTAATAACAACACTTTCGCTTTTGAATGAAATTGAAATTATGGTTTCTCCTATGGAAATTAATTCAGTCTGTACTGTGAACGGGTACCAAGCACGCTTAACTCGTCCGTTCCCCTTGACCTTCAGGAAAAAAAATGCTGGGCACGTTTCCTCCCCACGTTGGGAGACTTTGCAGGTAATCGCCCAAGTCACTACGTGCAAGGGTATGTTTTATGGCCATGTTTCCCTATGCTGTTTCCTATGCTTTGTTTATCCAGAAGAGGGTGGAGAAGAATGCCGGCTTCATTTGCTTCGGCGTGAAATCCAGCACCACCGTTGCGGGCATCAGAAATGCCATCTCCGTAAAGTTTGGTTTGATGCATCCCGAAACGGTAATTCATGAAAACAATATAATCGCAGAAAATAATAATTTTATCTATACCTATATGTCATATTTATATATATACACCTATAAAATACTAAGGTACCTTGTACGCATTGCGAAATTTCAATTGGTTTTTCCGTTTTGTTGCAGGTCCTACTGTCGCGTTTCAATTCCGTCCTACACGATCACTTGAGCATTTTTGATTTGATCCAGTATCGAATTGCCAAGGTAAGAAACAATTCTGGAACGGCAATTCCCTCCAAGCTAATCACTTTATTTGAATTTCGAAAGCACCACTGTTATTTTTATCATATATTTCATTCTCAATTTTTATATAGGTGACCTTAGTTTAGGTTTTCGTTTGAGCTGTCGCATTGTACGTTAGCGCACAATTTTTGTGAAGCCCCGTTGCCCAAATTCAAAAAAATTGTAGCTAGACTTCCAGAGCGCTTAAACTTTTTGCTAATTATTGGCAGTCTCTTTTGGATGTTTTCTGTTTATTTAGAGCTTTCAGAATTAATGTGAATGTGTTGAGCAGCATCTGGGCAAGGTAAATCAACATTTGATTTTGAAGTCAATCAAATATTTTAATGTTTTTTTGTTTTTCAACTATCTTTTATTTTGTTTTCAACAGCTTGAAAATTAGTGTATGCGTTGTTTTATGACATTAGTTGTCCTAATAGCAAAATAATTAGACATTTGTCGATCAGGCTTTTCGTATAGAAATTTAATTTTCTTCTTCCGGGTCAGACCACTAATCCACTAACTATGGACTACGCGTTGTTTGACCAATCGGCATTCCCTGACACCTGCGGTCGTGATCTCGCGCTCGCCAAACTCTTCCTCCCAAATGCGCCGTTACGACCTCGCATGAGTAGGATCCCTGCCTCAAGTAGTGTTCGGTCGGTCGAGGTGGTTCCGGAAAGAGATGCCATCGCCTTAGACCCTTCAATAGAGATCACAGCAGCACCAATGCCGCCGTCTACCGACGACATAATCCACGCCCCTGATTCACCTAGAATATTCGCGACGATTGAAGAGGGCGTAGCCAGTTCTGCTTCGACAGCAAGAGAACCGAAAAATGCTTGCATTGGGTCGGATCAGGTAGGGATGCCATTAAAGGGCATTAAGACCCCTTGGCGTTTCTTCGAATTTGATTGTAATTGTTTTGAGTCATGAAATTGTGCCATTGTAAAATTGTGATTGAAATTGTAATTTTTTATCAATTTATTCAAGTTTAGCCTATTAAGTTTTAACCAGTTTATTTTTTAGCAGTTATTTAAGTTTAGTTTATCAAGTTTTTACATCGGTTTAAGTTTCGTTTAGTGTGGGTTAAGATTGTTTTTTTTACTCCTGCATAAAACAGATCGGAAAAAGCTCAAAATGTTCAAATCCGCGTAGAATTGAAATTAAAAAAAAACTGAACGGAAAATCTGTTCACAAATTTTTACTGACCGTTTTGAACGCTGACAATTAATTCGCGTGCCGTTTAAATCAACAGTTTAGAATGCGATAATGCGAACTTAATTCAATTGGTTATGGATCAGGTGAATCAAATGAGCTCGGCGTCCCCCTTGCCCATGTTCGGCATGACATTACCAGAAACGGATTATCCCATTCAACGAGACCCTCATTCGGCCGTTTCATCCTACGCCCACTTCATCCAAGACGGATATTATCAGTTCGGAGACCCTCCCTCACAGCTCGAAACCTTGTCGCCGGAATCGGACGTGAGATCCGAGTCGGAGCTCGAGTTTTCGGACGACATGTTCGGTACATTCGTCGTTGACTCTCAACCAACCACTGCGGTGGAATTTACGGAAGCCCCGGCTGCTACTGCTATAACACAGTACGAAACAGGGATTTCGGAATCGAAACTGTTGAAGGTATGGATGGCTGTCATAAGCCCAATTCTGATCGAATTAAACGAGTGCGGGTTTATATAAACTTCTATGTCATCGATCAGTTCCCAATAAGGAGCTATATTTATTATATTGATAATTTTTATCAGTTCTTATTTAAAAACACAAATCAGTTGTTAGAGAGTTGTTGTCGATATAAAAAAGTATACGGTTTTGTACTTCTTCTGAAAAGCAATAAATAATTACAACCTTTGCCCGGACGAAACCGGAGAAGACCGATTTTTATGTACTCTCTTTTGTTTTCTTCAAATAAAATTCTGGTTTGGCTTGATTTGGAAGTCTCAAGTGTTGTCTTGAAGTCGTGTCAGAGTTTATCCAATTTGAAATAATTAAATAGTTTTGTATTCCCTGACTTAGTTATGGCTATGCGTCATTTCTAGGAGCAGGCGTCATCGATTACTGACAAGGACCAACACGACAGTGATATTTTCGGGAGATTACCACGTAAGCAGCTATGGAAACAGATGTGCAGCAGATAGCCATGCAGACACACTAGATGGACGGTCAAACGGACAGACGGCCAGAGAAGCAATCACGTATGCAGACCGACAGGCAAACAGGAAGGCAGAAAGACAGACGGACACACCCATAGAGACGGACAGAAGACAAGTACATAGGCTGATAGACATACAGACAGTCAGACAGACAGACAGGCAGACAGACGGTTAGTTAGACCATTTGACGCTATCAGACAGAAAGACAGGTATGCTATAAAACATATATACAGACACTCAAACAGACACAGACAAATACGACTTCTCAATCTACCAAATACTTTTCGTGGCCTTTGAAGGATTTTCTGTCCTTAGCGTACTCGTTGTCTCATTTTATTTTCAGTCAGCTTCCTCCATCAACTTCAAGCCCACATACTCGCCGATGTCGCGAAGCTTGTTCCTCATCTTGAAATTTTTCGGTTGAAGACGCTGGCTCAAACTGAAGCTAACCCCAATATTGCCGTTCCTGACGATTTATGTAGTAATTGCATCCATACCATACTGGCACTTGAAGGATCTTTTTTCTTATAACTCGTTTTTTAGTGATTCCGTTGCCGCGAGATGACCCGCTCTCTCTACAAGGGTTGGCACAAACTAGTATGGCTTGTTCGGCTTACGACGCGCCTGGTCAAAACAACAGAGCGGATGATTTTCCCCGTATGTTTTAGTTTAAGTCAGACATTCAGACAGACTTTCAGGCGGATAAGCAAACAAACAGGCAGATGGACAGGCGGACTGAGAGGCAGGACATTTGGGCAAGTAGGCAGGCAGGCAGGCAGGCAGGCAGGCAGACAGGCAGACACAAGGAATCAGTCAGACAAAAACAGTCAGTTAGGCAGGCTGGTATTCGGCAGCTGATCCCGATTTTACTTTCAGGTTACGGGAAAAGTCTCGCTGGATCGAAGTGCTGCCGTGACTTCTACGACAGCGGACGCGTGGATGGAGCAAAGACGAATACACACAATGTTATTTCGACTTCTACTCCTGGCGATCCGACCTGTGCATCAAGCGTACTCCTGCCTTCAACCCCAGAAACAAAGGCTGACCGTAAGCCTCGAGGAGGACGCAAACGCTCTCGAAAAGGGCTTCACGAGGTAAGCACATTATAATTAGATTTATACGGATCCCATTATGGTGCTCACATTTAAGTATAAATTTCATTACTATATTCTGATTTAGACCCACTTGACGGCAGGACAATATGCAAACACGTCACCGACATTAATTTCAACTTCACCATTCGAGTCGCCGGTTGACCGAATCCTCGCGCAAACGGTGATGCGGAGCCAACTCGCGGGTAAGACAGCCGGTCGGTCTAGACGAAAAGGAACTGGACGTTTACATTAGTTTTGCTCAGTAGAGTGTGAGCTTTTCTAGTATTGATACAAGCAAGCAACAACAAACAGGGAGATTGATATATAGACAAGACAACCAGGCAGGCAGACGGCAGGTAGGTAGGTAGGTAGGTAGGCAGGCAAACAGACAGACCGACATACAGTCTGCCTACATGCGCAAATTTATGTTTTGGTGTAGTGATTCCTTTGCTTCAAGACGTAGTTTCTCTTTAATTCTTAGGATGCCTCGACCCTCAGTTTCCGCTCAACATTTCCGGTCCACTTCCCTTGGCGTCTCTACCCACGGTCTCCGAGCCGTTGCCCATCCACTATCCCGAGCTGGCAGCGGACTTCCACGCCATTCGGACTCGTCAACCGGCCACACCCACTATTATGACTACCATGGTCCAGCTCTTTCGTCAGGCCTTCCCCTGCGTTCCTATCAGTTGGACCGGGCTCTTATACAACATTTTCGGCACTGCATTCCAGCAAATCCACATCTTCATCCACTGCGTCCGGGGGCATTATTTGACTTCTTCGTGGAATCCGGTGGCGCAACTGGTGGAGCTGTATGACAGCACCTCACAATACGCGTACCAGCTGGACCCCGCGGCAAAATTTGAGCTGTGGAAGGTGTACTGCGGCCAGCAGCCCAACTTGGAAATTCTGCACTACCGTTTCAACGCCGTACAAGTACGCGTGGTACAACCATACTAACCGAAATTTCAGTAGCCAGTGATTCAGTTTTAGTTTTTTTTTTGCTATGTACATTTTTAGAACTTAACTAAACTTTAATTGTAGACTAAAGTAAACATGAACTAAATGATAGATGTGAAAACAGTTAAATTTAAAATCTACAAATTTTACTGGCTTATTATTTAATTGTGCTACGTTGTTCTAATTAAACTAGAGCTTTAAACTAAGCTAAAATTTTAACCTATGTACAGAACTGAATTTGAGTCTGAGCTAAGCTACAACCTTAACTAAATGAAAACTAGAACGTTTAGGTGCTAGCAACAGTATTGTAGAAAACAATTTTTAGCCTGCTAACTTTTGTTCACACTAACCATGCGTCCTTTTCGAATTGCGCATATCGCCGTTAATCCCATGTTATGAGTAACTTACCTTTTGTAAACGGCCTTCCCGAGATGATTCTTCCATAAATTCTTGGATTATTTTCGGACATTCTTTTGGTGAGTTTGAAGATGTAACATTTCATATTTGGATTGCAAATAAAATTAGTAATTTATTCAATAAAGCTTCCCAAACTGAAGTGATTCGTCAGTTAAAATAGCTTGTTTTCGTTTTGGTGGTTTTATCTACTATTTTGTTGAGATCTTAATTCTGATCTAATTTAGTTTAGTTTAGACGAAATCTTGTCGGTTAGTAAAGAAATCAGTGAAAGTAAAGAATAAAAGTTTTTTTAGTCGACTAATGTCTTCTATGCCGTACGTGTAGGATGCCAATCACGCCGCGGATAGCGGCTACTTTGCCCTAGCCTTTGCCTTCGAACTGGCGGGTGGGACTAACCGGCCCATGGATATGTCATACCGGGCGGAGGAGCTCCGTAACTGGGTCGATGTCTGCTTCTCCGCAGGCCGGTTATGGCCGTCTTTGATGCGCCGTCCATGGGATGGAGGACTGCCGGCGCCGAGGGTGTGGCTTGCTAACCAGGATAGCAGCGGGGCCTCGAGGGTGGAGACGATCCGACGGGAGGATTTGATGGGGTTGGAGGAGGAACGGCTGCGCTACTCGCTCTTTTGAAGAAATGGTCAGACTCTTCAGGTCAAGTAGTGTATTTCCCGCGCGATCGGGACTACGTTTACTGTCATGTGTCACAGGCCCCTGTTGCCTTTTACAAAACGAATCTTCCGTAGGTTGTGATTTGTTTATGATTTGAATGATATGATAATGATGATGAAGGTATAGGGAAGAGATGTTCCTAATTGTAGGCTGGATTTGGCAACATATTTTGGGGGGTGGTTTGTACGGTAGTTTTACTAGCTGTTTGTGTTGAGAAGTGCTGTTGCTGGACATTGTGATTGCGGTGTTTTATAGTAATCGTACAGTAGACTTTCCCTGTGTCAAATGCATCCAGGTCCTCTTTGCCTTTTTTTGCTGTTTGCCACTTTTCTTTATTGTTCTTCACGAGATGTCGGCACAGTAATGGAGCTATGCAGTGTGTTTGGCAATGTGAAACGGTTCAAAGGTCCGAAAGAAGAAAATAATTTTCCGTAACTGTGATCATGCATAGTCTGTGGAATACTTCAGTCCGTGAGTGAGTGAAATTCAAAACTACACCTTCTCGAATAGGAAGAATGACACAATTGCCCAAATATATGGCCCGAAACATTCATCCCCCTGCCTATCTCGCCCCCAACTGTAGCAAGGGGGAAGGACTTCCAATGCAATAAATTCATTCCACAAAATCAATTAGTCATGCATCCATCAATACAGAAGCAGACTCTCACAAGTCAGTATTGCCCTTGCGTTCGGACTGTTGAAACGAGGGAAAAAACGCTAGGGCAAAAACGCTAGGGCAAACCTAAAATTGTGCGTTTTTCATCAGGGCTTGTATTCTGAACAATAGCTCTCAACATTGCACAGAAAACGGACTAGGAGAGTTACTCAATGTCTGTGATAAGATAATCCGCGAATTACTTCTTCACTTAAGCCAGCGTACCATCGCTTACTGATACAACTAGGGGAAGTGAAGAGAAGATCCTATCATTAGCATTACATGGCCAAAGTGTAATATTCCCTGATATGATATCAACTAGAGTGCCCAGTACCGGTATGCAACAAATTTATTGAGTCTTTCTCATCGTGATAAATAGACAAGCCTGCCGGTTGGAGACTCCATTCTAAACCGCGACATTATTTTAACGTGACGAGCGCGTGTAGAGTTAAGTTGTACTTAGCATCCCAATGGAGACAGGCAAAGGTAACAAAAATGTCTTAGTAATGAGTACTCCGATGTATGGACATGCGATACCTTTGCTCGAATTAGCCCTGAAACTGACCCACTTCCACCGCATCACGTTTGCCGTGTCCGCCAGCACCCTCGACCGAGGACACTGACATCACCGCCCATGGATCCCACGGACCCATAGACTTTATCGCCGTTACATCGGACGAAATCTCAGACGGAAGACTTGACGAACCGGCTGCCCACGCGGGTCAGGTACTGCAGCGTTTCGAGGGTCTTTTCAAAGTCGTTCGGACATTTCTGCTGGACAATTCAAACCGATTTGCGGCTGTCATCGTCGACAGTTTGTTAGGCGGTCCTGCCTCCGTGCTCTACGAACGACACATACCCTACTACCTCTTCAACGCCTCACGTGCTTGGCTGACGCAGACCATCTTAACCTTCGACATTGACGAGCCAGAAGATTTCGTGAAACCAGATGGAATTTCACCAAGTTTCAACCGTCGATCGGAAGGCTACAAGTACATTGATCCATTTCTCGAGACTGTAAAGACCTGTTTTATGGAGCACTGCAAGACGGTCAACTTTGCGGAGGGTCTTATTATTAACTCAGTTCGGGAAGCGGAAGAGGAAACGTTGATGGAAATTGCAAGATGGTTCCCGTGGATGAAGGAGATGAAAACGTTTTGTGTCGGTCCGCTGAACCCGAGAATTAAGGAGAAACAAGGCAAGAAGAATGAGGAGAAGGATGACGTTCAAAAGTGGCTTGACACGCAGGACAGTCGGAGTGTTATCTACATTTCATTCGGCTCGATTGCGGTGCCGAAGCCCGATGAGATTATGGCAATCGGAGAGGCTCTTTTGCAGCTGACTTCGCCGGTGGTTTGGTCGTTAAAAAAGGAATATTATGTTTACCTTCCTGTTGACATTCAAAGCGAACTCAATAAGGAAGGGTGTAAGGGAAATTTTGTGATCGTTCCATGGGCTCCACAGAAGGCGGTTTTGGCGCATCCAGCTGTGAAGGTGTTTATCAGCCACTGCGGTTGGAATAGCACGTTGGAGGCGTTGTCGCACGGTGTGCCTGTGGTGTGTTGGCCCATGTTTGCGGATCAGTTGTTAAATGCGAACTTTCTGGCGTCAGTCGGTGTGGGAAAAGTCTTGCAGGGAACTGGGCAAGTGAGTGTGCGATTCGTGCCATCGGCGGACATTGCGTCTGCTGTGAATGAGGTGACAAACTGCAAGAACACATACGTGGAAAATGCACTGCAGTGGAAGGCCAAGATATTTTTTGGCCAAGACGAGGGAGGGAGCTTCCGTGAAGAACTATTGGCTCTTACAAAATCACTATAGAGATTCAGTCTTGTAAAGCAGTCCAGACAACTGAATGCTGAAATTGAGGTTTTCTGGTGAAAAAGATTGAATGTCCGGTGTGAGGAATCTAGACTTGGTTTTCTGAATAAAAGGTTTGCCTGACAGATGAGACAAACCAACGATGAGATCGCAAGACTATAATCAGAAAAATAGAAACTGCACCATGGGCTCTGAGAATTCAGGAACCACCATGGCTTGCACAGAAATCAAAACCAGTATTTCGGCAGTTTCAATAAATTGTAGTTAGGTTTAATTATACAGCATGCCGATTAAGTCGAATTTCTAGTCAGGTTTACGTCATCTCGCTTGTGCAGGATTGATTGACTGGTCTTATCGCTGGTCCAGTGATAATCGAGAATTGATCTGCCTTTCCATACAATCGACGGGTGAATTGATAGGAAAAACCAAATCTGGTCGTTTTTACTAGAGCCAGTTTTACCTGCCCTGTCTCAACAGGTAAACAAAATCTGAAGCGCAAATACCTCAGCCTCCCAAGTCTCTCTGTTAGCATAGATGTTCCCTGGGTGCCAGCGCTCTTCCCTGCCCCAGTATTATTATTTTCATGTCCTGTAGACTATTTGCGAGATTATATCCCGCTAGAAAATCCCATTTTCTATATATCCGATGACGGCGCGAACAAGAATCATCTAGCCCGGCGTCATTCGAGTTTTCCTTCTATTCAAGTTTTGCAGTAAATTCGTTCGCCCAATTCTTTCTCGAGCGTCGCGCCAGCAAACACTCGACCGCAATAGGCTCCAGTCTGGCAAGAGCTGACTGCCTATGTCATAGTCGCAGTCGCATAATTACCCTGACCATTTTAGCCAAAGAATCTCTCCAACGTCCGACCTGCACGACGTCAGAATGTTAGTTCTGTTTAATCTTTGACGGCTTCAAGGAAGGCCACCAGTCTCCGTGCCAGCCTCTTCGCATAACCCGTCGCAATAAGCACAGCAACGACAACAGTATAAGAAGTCCACCGAAAAATCCCAGCAGGGTCTTAGCCAAGACCTCGGCAATGTTTCTGTCACAGTTATTGCCCGAGTAAAACGCATCACAGGTGCATGTCTTTCCAGCCTTCTCCAGTACACACGTACCCTGATTGTTGCAGTACGAGCCGGGACATGATCGGCCGGAACAGTCATACCCAAGATGACTTTCCGGACACTTGCAGACATAGCCCGGCGGATCGTCCTGGTAGTCGCAGGAGCCTTGGTGGCAGGGATTGGGGTCGCAGTTGTCGATGCAGTCCTCCATGTTGTCCGTGGTCCCGACGGTGACCAACGGGGCTTTGCAGGTGCATTCGTAGGGGTAGGAATTTGTAGCGGTCACCGCGACTGTTTTGCAGTTGTGATTGTCTGTGCAGTCGTTGGCCTTGTCACAGCCGTAAACGACTTGGCTGCCCGTGACTTTGTATTTCTCCGGCAAAGTGCGTGTAACAGTTTGCTTAGTGATTGTTATTACTGGCAGTCGAAGATCCGTGTTATATAGCAGGCATGTACCTTAAATATTTATAAGTTGTTAATTACTGAGTAATCTATTCAAAGATATGACATGTTCAAATTTCAAAGAAACTGTAAGTTAATGCACTCAAAACGACAACAGGACATTCTAGTTCTAATTTAGAAGGAATTGTTAATTAATGCACTCTAAGTTAATTAAGAAATATTACGGTTCCACCCTTTTACTACTGTGTAATGTGCAACCCTTTGATTCACCATTTAACTGCGGCACTGTCTTATCCTTTTCAGGTTTGACTTAAAATCAATTCTGAGTTTGAAATAGAGGAACAGTGACGGCGGATGTTGTCCACTTTATTGCTGTCCGACATTTTTTCAAATTAAATTCAGGCTAAATTCATTTTGTTAGAAATAAAATTTAATTTGTGCCAGAAATAGATTAGATTTAAATATGTTATACCGTGAATTGTCCTGTTATTCACTGCATGCTTATTATTAAATTATAAGACTAAACGGCGTCACCATCAACTTATGTCTACAGAATGCGAGAGCACGTGTGCCCATCCTCTCAGCATACATAACACAAATATGCAGTACGAAAACGTTTTCGGACTTGATAAAATAATCAATCAATTAATTCGTGTTGGTATTATTTATTTAATTTATTATCATCCCTATTCCGGAAGAGTTTCAAAAGGAAAATAGCAACTGCGTTCGTATGTCACTCCGCCGCTAAATCTATTTGCCCTATCAGTAATTTCATCATGTATTAAATTCCTTTGGAAAACGAAAGGATGGGGGAGGTCTTCTACTTTCAGATACTAAGATAAAATATAATGGTTGCGGGCATGGCTTTTAACGGGTGTTTTCTAGGGGAACGGGTTTTTGACACGGATTTTTAGGCTTGCTTTTAAGGAACAGGAAATTTATCTTAAATCGGTTTTTTGAATTGCCACTTCTCAAGTTCGTCCCCTTCACTAACCAAAAACTGAGATTTCTCATATACCTCGTAATAGTATGTGACACCAAAATCATTTTATTTCTGTTCGGGAATAGAATGCTTAAAGTGTATGCAAGTGGAGCTTCCTGGTAGTTAAAAAATCGTGTTTGTAGCCAAAACCTTGTAACGTCAAACCATTCGTCCAGGATAAAAATGTAGAAGCATCTGGCAGATGCATTTGACCGTAAATTTCTGATAACTTTTTTCGAAGGCTGCTACCGATAAAAAAATTCTTCGTTACAGCTGGAATTAAATACCACTATTTTGGGGTAATCACACTTAGACATGCAAGGTATACCGAAAAGCCTATTATACTCAGTACTGACAAGTCTACTAAATTCATCGACTCAACTCTTCCAATGCGTTGCCAGACGACTAAAAACTGAATGAAATTCCTATGTCCTCAGAAAAGTCCGTGCGAAAACCCGTGCCCCCAAAAGACACCCGTTAACTCCCGTGCCCGCACCTTCGACTAAGATAAAATCATCAAAATAAAAACGTCAGACAGTTTAAAATCTGGAATGGCATGTTAATTGATGTATTTAAAACAGGACATTGGATAAATATTTCAACGTTTGACATGTTTAATTAGAATTGCATGAGGATAAACTGTTCTTAAATCTTCATTTTGGATCATGACTTTTCATTTGTTTTTACCTGTCTGGTCGACATCAGGATCACAAAGTTCCGGCAGCCTTTTGGAGGTGAAGTTGATCACACTATCGATATTGCAGTCATCGATCGAATGTGGAGCTGCAGTACCTTTGGCAATGTTGACGATGAGACTAGCTCTTGTGTAGGAACGACCGTGGCCTTGTAGCTGTTTCACTTGCACTCCTGCAAATTCACCTCCCGTGCAGCACTGTCCTGCGTGGGCTTCAAACAATTTTTGGAACACTTTATCCGCGTCACTTTCAACGCTAAGAAATTCTTTTGATGCCGTGTCTTTCCACTCCGGGACGAAGGAGTTCGCTAATTCCACCTCGAGCTCGAAGGCGTATGCACTAATGCGACATCTGTAATGCAATCTAACTAAATTTTGACTATATTCAGAGTTTTAATTAAATACCAAATGACGTCTACATTAAAAGAAATCTCATTTCAGCGTTTAGACTACGGCAAATAAACTATATCAAAAATGGTATTCATACTTTTGTAAATCATTTAATAAAATGTCCGGTTATTTATGGAGTTTTTGAATGTAAAGGTACATAATCCTCCCCCCAACTCAATTTTCCCTAACAAACTATTAAAGATCTGGGAAAGCAATACAAATACGGTTCTGTTTTAGACCAGGGGAGCTAAAATAATAATTTTCCTAACACAATATTATTTATCAATAATTGTCGAGGTCAAAGTTCCAGTGCGGCGCAAGTTTTGATTTAGCATAAGCAATGCGCATAACAGAGCAAACAGAGCAAAATCGTGACTTATGTCAACCAAAATAATCACAAAATTTCTTTTTCGTTTTTAATTTTCAAGGAAAATGAATTTTTAGTTTTAAAAAAAAATTATCATCGAATACGTGTGTTCAATTTATGGTTGATTCATTGAATTAAAACTATTGACAAAAAATAATGGCATAATGTGCCAACGCGACATTTACATCATTTCCAAACTCGCGCAGTACTGGGAGTTCTACTTCTTATGTGGGGAGTTATTCAAGTGCCGAATTCAGAATCACTTGGACATTTTTTTATGAGCTATTGAAGTAATGAATATAAAAATTACTTCACCGCCATAGACAGGCGAATTTGTTTGGTGAAATTTCAGAAATGGAACGATCCCACTGCATTTACCGTTAGGAGCAATCAACTGATTGCACTTGCATCCAGCGGTAAATGCAGTAGGACCGTTTCCAACTTTGAAATTTGCCAGTCCATGGCGGTGAAATAATTTTGTTTATTCATCCCTCCGATAGTTCTTAATGAAAAATATGTCCAATTGATGCTGAATTCGGCACCTGAATAACTCTTGAAGTTAATGTAAATCTAATCTCTGACTGCTTTGATTAGAATAATTTAAAAAATGATTACAATGACCTGTGGGTGATGGTATCGTTGTAGAATCCACTGTTACACTCGCACTTGAATTTGCCAATTGTGTTGACACAACGCGCGAAATTTGCAGCGCATTGCTTAAGGGCTGTTGAGTCTTGACATTCGTCAACATCCTCACACCCATCGCCTTGCGGATTCGGCGCGAATCCCGGATCACACTGGCAAGTGTATGCTGGGTACGTTCCTGCAACGCAAGTGCCTCTTCCGTAGCCGCAAATGGAAGCAATCTCCTCACATCTATTTCGTTCCACGCAAGTGCCGCCCGTCAGGACGTAACGCTTAGGGCAGGAGCACGTGTAGCTGCCGAGGGTGTTGGTGCAAGTGGCAATTCCCTTCGGCCGGCAGACGGGATTTTTCTGGCGACACTCATCCTCATCGGAACACACAGATTGATGGTCGTTGAAGTCGATCTGGTTAAATCCCGGCGCACAGGGGCACCGGAAACAATAGTCTTTGGCCGTGGCGTTGTGACTGCAGACCGTGGACACGGGAAAGCAGTTGTGGTCACGTTCTCGTTGACAGGGATCCAGCAGGACCATTTTGAAGTTGGCGTAGGTCGGCGCAGTCAGGATGACCAAGGAGCTTTCTGTGGTCGTTTGCAGCGTGCACTTCGAACTGCTATCCACCGGTACTGCGCACCATGTTTTAATACCTTTATAGAAAATAAAATCAAACGGCGTCCATATTTTGTAGAAAGCAAAAGAGTATTTCCTCGTACGCCACAGTCAGTGCGGGGATAATAACGAGAATGCGGTCGTCAACTTTTACCATCAATCAACAAAATATATCACAACGAGTTGATGAACGAGTTTGAGCAATTGGTCAGCCGGAGCTGTCAATAAAATTCGATCAGTGAATTTCGGAAATTCGCTGATCGCATTTAGCTGATCTTTGAGGCAGCCGGGCTGTCAACAGTCGAAAAAGGCGAATAGACCAATCACAGGCCGCGGTTTAGACGCGCACGGCTCCACATTTTGCTTGCTCGCTGAAACCTTTTTTTGACAGACTTTTTTTGCTCATTGTATTGGCGGCTGCACCTTCGCTAATGATTTCTTTGTTTCTGTTTATGTCCTAAGGCTTTAAATCAAAGGAATATTAGTGTCTTATTAGCGACAGTGAAATGTCTCAGCAAAATATGTAAGAAAAGTCTATCACAAAATTGTATTAAAAAATGTATCAGCGAGCAAGCGAGATGTGGAGCCACACGCGCCAAAACCGCAACCTGTGATTGGTCTATTCGCATTTTTCGATTTTTGACAACCCGGCTGCCTTAAAGATCAGCCAAATACAATCAGCTGATTTGTCAAAAAAAAATGTTTTTATACATTTTGTTTAGAGATGGCAAACGTTGACGACCGCATTCTCGCTATTGTTCATGTAGATCAAAGCGAGCGGAAGAGGTAGAAACACGTTTGGAGCCCAGAGACTTCACAATGGGTGGTATCTAAACGAAAACTTACCTCGCTCGAAAACCGCGTCCAGTAGAGACTCATCAAACGGCACATACAAGCCGTTGAAGTCTCTCGTGTCAAAGACTAAAGTGACGTGAATGACGGTGCTCATCTCGGTAATCGGGTCGACAGTGAAGAGATCAGCAGCAGCTCGCTTGAGCGAGGGATATATCACGTTAATCCCCGTGAAAAGCTTCCCCGGCTCTAATAACCACTTTTCTGTGATCTCCGCCAGTTGCTGGTAGCGTATGTGTGTTTCGTTCTCCAGGTCGGCGTTGAATGGGGCCGTGGTGTGGAGAAGAAACTCGTATACGTGACTGCCGACGAGACAGTAGCCGCCAGAGTTCTTATAGAAGGTACGACGACACTTGCAAACAGGCCCATTGGGGGTGGTCATCCGATAGGCCATTTGATTGCTGCAGACCTGATCGTACGCTTCAATTTCGGTCGTTCGAACACACGTCTGGTTGATATAATGGTAACCCGACGCGCATCGGCAGTAGTAGCTGCCGATCGTGTTAGTGCAAACATTCCCCACAGGTCCACATATCATACTCGCCTTTTCGGGAATGGTCGTGCAGTTTGAGCTGCCTGTTGGTTGACAATTCCGTCCGGCCCTGACGACGCACTCGTTGACGTCGGTGCAGACCAGACGATCATTCACATTGGCTGGTGGCAGCGCCTCGAATCCCTCTGCACAGACGCATTCGTATGTTCGCAGAAGATTTATACACCCCCCTGAAAATGGCAACGACATCGACATGGCGAGCTAATGGGTAACGTTTTTTCCTCTATTTGACGAGGTTTTGTTTCTTCATGTCAGTTTAATGCATAGAGTAAACTAAAGGGGAGAGGGGAACATTTTTATTACCGCCATTGAAAGGATTTCTATGCTTACGACGTCGTATCTAGCCCTAAATGATCACACAGCTAGAGAGAGAACTGCTTGGCCTATTTATTGTGTGCTCCATCGCGCACACCCACTTAGCAGCCAAGTCATAAAAGAGATATCTTTTTAATTGCAATCGGCAAAATCTTTGAAAAGTATGTACTCAACTGAATCGAAATCTCAATGTTGATTCGTCACTTTTGAAGGCCTTAACCAATTCTTTCTTATTATGACGATCGGAATAGTTGATCAAGAATTGGGGAAACGAGGGTTCAAAATTTGTTGAAGTCCATGAGACGTAACAGAGTCCAAATTTAGCCAAAATTCTGAACAGTTGAAACATTCTGCTGATTGCAGCAAGTTCTTACAAGCTGTTTTATGTCCGTTTTGCTAATTGTTTGCGCGCGACGGAACAAATAAATGAGCAGACACGTTTGACTCATCTCTTCAAAGGTGTATCCTACCGGTACACCGGATACGGCCATACGCGGCGCCATAAGCACATGGAGCTCTTTCCGTAAAAAACTTCTCCGCTTTTCCCGTGAATAAATTTGCTTTGCTGCCTGTTTCAGCACATCTTAAATAAAAAAACTCGCGACAAAACTCTTGTTTTCGTACGCGTCTCTGGCACGATTGAAATCAGTGGGGCACTATGTCTACTCTACTAGGGGAAGGGGGCTCGTTCAAAGTCCTTACAAGTTGAAACCAGGACTGCTCATCGTACTGCCCTGAGAGTGGGCAAATGGGCAAAATGCCTCTTTCAAAAGTGGACCCGAAATTCGGCCTATTGTGCTTGATAATTTGAAACTCGTTGGGGGTGCGGAGTCTGATTTCCAAAAGCCCCAGGATTTCAAAAAGAACTTCAAAAGAATTTCAAGAACTTCAAATTTCGATCACATTTTTAGGCT
Organism: Hypsibius dujardini; assembly: GCA_001579985.1. NCBI lineage: Eukaryota > Metazoa > Tardigrada > Eutardigrada > Parachela > Hypsibiidae > Hypsibius > Hypsibius dujardini. Next base: position 23,611 of record LRSR01011851.1, read on the forward strand.
TGTCAAAGTCCACCAGAACCTCACTATTAATAACTGCAAATGTACAGTTAATAACATTTAAGAAGGCTCCAAATTCGATAGAAAAGTCTTTGAAATCCCAGTATACCCTTGGAAGTCCAACCCCTACATCCCGTATAGTTCCAAAGTGATCAGGAACAATTAGCAGATTTTGGGTTTCGTTTTAAAAGAAAACCATTTTACCCCATTTTACCCTACTGCGTGGCCGCTACGCATTGAGAAAGAAAATAGGTGTGTACTTAGCTTTGATTGTCTACTCAATTAAGCAAGTTTTCCAATTTTGCATTTTGCTCCAGCTTTTAACGTAGAGCAATCCCTTTTGTGCAACTAAAATATTAGGATGGAAGTCTAAGCCACCATCGACCATCGGCACTCTGCTCATACGCATGTAACTCAATGAGAAGAATTTATAAACTAAGTAATGAACAGCATCTTACCATTTTTCGACATATCACAGTGATTGAAGGAATCTTCGGAGCACTCATCAATATCCTCGCACGTGTCGGTAGTTGCATTGTAGGAAAGACCTGATTCGCACGCCGGAGCATTGGAACACCTTAAGACCACACACTGGACCCGTCTCGGTGCAGTCAGGGGACATGTACATTGGGGTACAGCGGTGTTTGAGCCGGTGCAATGGCACACAGCGCTGACATTCGGTTGTGCGTAGCAGGTCTGGCTGCAATTGGCCTCCTGCTCGCACAATTCTAGATGTTTGTGCGAATTCACAACAGTCCTCTCAAACTCGCCGCCTGTCTTTAACTGGAGGGCTGTACATCCGTCTCGAGCGGGCGACATCACTAAGCCGAATGGGCAGGCACACTTTCGGACACTGTTACATCGGAGTGGTATATTCTTCACCACGACACAGGGAATATCGTCGGTCGGCCAGCAGTCCAGATCAAATGCGTCTGCAAAAGCAAACGGACCTATTAGGTATCCTTCGATGTTTAGGTCTGCTGCAATCTCGTGTACAAAATCAGGAATCGTCCAAACCGTATTGCGGAAAGGGGCATTTTTAGTTTTTACTGGTCGTGGGTTGGGTGGGGGGGGGATTTTTCATTAAAAAAAACCTAAAATTTGGTTGCTTCACCAAATGGGGAGGGGGGTGACGGTTATAGCCTACTTTTTGTTAACATTTGTAGAATCTAGCGTAGCAAATTCAACGGTTCATATATTGATGACAAGCAGTGCAAGATAATTTCTCAGCACTTAACCATTAAAACTTAACTCTGTCCAATTTCGATACATGCAAAAAGATGATTGCGCTGTTATCTGTGAGGTATATACAGTCACAAAGGCTTTATTTGTTAATTTGCCGTGTCTAAGCGCGTGACCCATATGAACTCGTGAATCTTCATCTTCCATTTTCCATCATCTTATTTCATCTTCATCTTTATCGACATCTTCATCATCATCTTCATTTTCAAATAAAACCGGAATTACAGTTAAAACTTGTTCCGTTTCACTATGTCTAGTCTTGTCTACAGTCTAATTGTAGTGC
>LRSR01011853.1:0-21660 GCA_001579985.1 Hypsibius dujardini
ACAGACAGACAGACAGACAGACAGACAGACAGACAGGCAGACAGACAGACAAACAAACAGACAGACAAACAGACAGACAGACAGACAGACAGATCAAAACCACGCCCTTTGCACGCGCCTGACAAGGAGCGGTCTCGTCCCGCGGTCCCGAGTAGTACAAATGTATAACCGATCGTTGTGAGAGCTGGGTTTCGTACTATCTGCAGTAGCGAACCAATCGATAGACATCCTGAATTTTGAGTGCAGGAACAACCCGGTGACCGGTGAGTGATACCAAATTATTCCGGCGGTCTCCACTCTCTCTACAAGGTAAAATCAATTATTTCGCTTGAACGGGGTTTGCCTCGCTTCGCCTCGCTCATCATCGATTCGCGTGTCTACGTACCGACGTACACTATATATACACTTTCACGAAAACAAGGTACATAGCGCAGGTAATGGAGCAGACTTTAATTCGCGATCGATGATGATGGACTCGATCGCTCCCGTATAGGAAGCTCGCCTCTGTGCATAGCCAGCCAAGCGCAGACCTCAACGCGCAGACCTCAACGCGCAGACCTCAACGCGCAGATCTCAACGCGCAGGCAGCCAAGTCAAGCGACCCACGCGCCAGGCTTCTCCCTTCCCCTCAAGCCTAGTTTCGATCGGAAGTTGCACACATCTCCATGCCTGGCGTAGTTTTGAGGAAAAATACCTTTTCCGTGTTCAGCCTGCATATGTTGTCTTGGGCATGTACATATTTCGACGGTGTTAACATAAACAAGTGGCCTTTATTGTTGAGAAGTGCCGCCTTATAAGCAGATTAACTGTTGTTTCGGTTATACGCGCGCGCGTCTCCGTGTTTTTCCCACGCGCTCGGTGAACCGTAACGACTCTCGTCGGCGACGGCCGCGGCGTCGATGATGATGATGATGATGATGAAGTCTTGCAACAATTTTGCTTGCAGATTCCGGAAATCGCTGACGCCGCACATCTACACGGCTTGTGCAACCCAGACCACGGTCCTACTGGTGTTCTTTCAGGGAATATTTATTTTCCTACTACTTCTGCTCGATATCACAATACAAGGTACGCGCCAACCTATTGTCTGTGTGTCGCCATTTGTGGTTGGCCGGGAGAAAAGAAACACAGACACGAACGGCAGGCCGATCAAAACAGACAGACAAAGCATGCGCGTGTTCGGAGACAAGAAACAGCAAGGTGGACAAACAGGGTAGACAGACAGACGACAGACAGACAGACAGACACCTATGTACAAGTCAGGCACGATCCACAGACAACTGGCGGGCGACAAGAAACAGCAAGGCGGACAGATAGGACAGACAGGGCAGACAGACAGACGACAGACAGACACCTATGTATAAGTCAGGCACGATCCACAGACAACTGATGGGGGACAAGAAACAGCAAGGCGAACAGACAGGGCAGACAGACAGATGACAGACAGACACCTATGTATAAGTCAGACACGATCCACAGACAACTGGCGGGCATCGTCAGTGCCTCAGAGACAGGGAAGTCAGACAGGCAGCTACCGAATCCAGAAAAAAAGCATGTGCAGTGTAACGGACAGACAAGATGTCTGTCCGTTACATCGCACGGCAGACTAGAATCCGGAACAGTAATGCGACAGTGGAAACGTAACAATTATTTCACATAGGCATAAACAGATATGGTGAAATATAAGCTGGCAAAGATACGTAGAGACAGACAAGAATAGAAGAACGACAGACACCAGACATCAACAGTGTCTGTGACAGATATTTGTGGCTAATTAGATACATGTTTAGGCGGGACAGGGACCAGCGATAAACAAAATAGCAGGCATGACAAAGACGACAAGTTTAACGAACGACAGACAGAAGAAATTCGCGGTGCGCTTAATGTCAGACAACAGTCAGGCAACAGTCAGGCAACAACAGGTACATAAGGCAGTACCGCACTTACGAAGCAAAATCGTTAGCAGATGTTATGAACATACAGTAGACCGGGATCGAATTCGGCAATTAGAATTTGCTTGTAATTGTTCAGATTCTTTCATCACGCTGGACTGCTGGAACTCTAGCACCAGAGGCGGTCTCATCAGTCATCAACAGGCTCTAGCATGGTCCAGCACAAGTAAGACCATGAACTTTATTAATCGGGAAAATATTATGGGGTAAAGTCCGTATTTCGGCTCACCCTCCACTCAGTCCGTAAATCGGCTCACTCATTCATTTCCCTTTGATGGCAGCTGCTTGATTGCTTGATTTTTAGAACTGTCAAAGTATACTAAGATATAGCACAGTAAATCAAACAATCAAGCACCTGCCACCAAAGAGAAATTCAAGACTGAGCCGATTTACGGACCAAGTAGAGGGTGAGCCGAAATAGAGACTTTGCCTCATACTTTTTGATTATCAACAGCGCTCGACCTGCGCCGGCCGTTGCAAGTAACATCAACGATCCTCATCACGATATTCCTCTTGGAATCGCTGCTGCGGATCGCCGCGTCGGGCCGTCGGATCATTCATCATTACTGGGAGATGGTGGACGCCCTTATCGTACTAATCTGCTTTGCACTCAATATATCCGCCCTGGTCAACTTCACGATCGGAAAACAAGTTGCTCAGTTCATTATCCTCTTCCGCCTATGGCGGACTCTGGAACTCTTTTCCGGGACGTCGTTCTCTTCCCAACCGGTTGACCAGTATTCATCCGACCGCAACAACAATTCACATTTGTCAGCGTCGACGACGGTGATGTGTGACCCTTCCAATTATAGCGCCGAACAGAGTGTCGCTACATTAATGTTACGTATCGAGGAGCTAGAACAACAGATTACTCGACTGCAGGTACTTGCATTAAAACCTACCGACAGAGATAAACAGGCAGACAGGCAGACAGGCAGACAGACAGAGAGACAGACACACACAGGCAGGCAGACAGGCAGACAGACAAACAAACAGACAGACAGACAAACAGACAGACAGACAGACAGACAGACAGACAGGTAGGCAGGCAGGCAGGCAGACAGACAGACAGGTAGACAGGCAGGCAGACGGGCAGACAGACAGACAGACAGACAAATAAAGACAGTATTTGATTTGTAGGAAATTCCGCCGTGCCAGCGCTGCGTCAACCACAACTGGACGACGGACGACTTACTCAAACTGGCCTGCATGCAGCTGTCCCGTTCCGATTCTAGGCATCGAGAAGACTGTCTGCGGTCCGCCAAATCGATGGAAGATCTCACACTAATGGCGCCCGAAAGCGGCTACAGTTCGACGCATCGCAAACTCCCAGGCGGCTATCCCGCCCTGATCTACCGCGTTTCCGATCGCTCACAGCAGCGACCCCAGCAGTCGGTCGTCGACGTGGAAGCCATCCTGCTCCAGTTGGCCGGCAGCGGCGGCGTGGAAGATGTCCGACCCTCGGAACTGTCCGAGATCAAACGCATTGCACAGATCGAATTCCGACCTGACGCGAAACTTAATGTAAGACCATCGCGCGCCGTGCCCACACAGTCGTGAAGTAGAGCAGAGTGATTACAGACACTCGCACTTTTGTTGCAGGACATCCCGGTGACCAGTCTGTGATTCGTCGGTCGTCATGCCTGCAACCTTTCCAATGGGAATTTCTCACCAGTATTTTCCTCCTCTTCTGCACCTCATATTTTCCCACAGTACTTACAGTTTTTGGGCCCTTTGGTCGCACCTGTTCAACTTCAAATGCCGCTCACGCACTACCTCGATCCATTGAACCCTTATTACTAGCGCATATGCCTCGTACACACGTGGCAAAAACTTTGCGCTAACCGAGTTAAGTCATTATACTCGTTCGACGCAGGCTGTTGTACAGCCCCCTAGTCAAAGTGCTTAATTCGGTTAGCGCAGGGTTTTTGCCACGTGTGTATATGCCCACACGTAGCAAAAACTTTAAGCTAACCGAGTTAAGCCATTACGCTCGTTCGACGCAGGCTGTTGTACAGCCTCCGAGTCAAAGTGCCTAATTCGGTTAGCGTAGGGTTTTTGCCACGTGTGTATATGTCCACACGTGGCAAAAACTTTGCGCTAACCGAGTTAAGCCATTACACTCGTTTGACGCAGGCTGTTATACAGCCTCCGAGTCAAAGTGCCTAATTCGGTTAGCGCAGGATTTTTGCCACGTGTGTGCCCCCTTTCCCACACTGTTTATCGAGTGTAATATGGTAGCGCAATAAAATGGATAGTCGGTGCCTAATTAGTTGCTTAGGTAAAGTTAAAAGCTGAGACGAACGAGAGACCCAGCGACAACTGTCAACGCACCACCGTACAGACCCACCGTATCCTCCCGGTCTCAAGGGGCAGCTAAGCACCGCCCCCCGGTGCCACACATACAAGTGCGCACAGTTTAAAATTGAGGCGCGCACACACGCACACACGCACACATATGTTTAAAAATTGCTACAAAGTGCACGCACACATGCGCACAGGTTTAAATTGAAAAAGCAACCACGGGCGGAATGCACGCCCTAGGGCATGAAACTGTCCCTTGAGATCGAGAGGATACGGTACCATCTGCCGGACTCTTATGCTGGGAGGGCGCCACGAGCGCACCGTCAAAGGAAAAAAGTTTGCGCTTGATGTTTGTATGCTTAATTAGTTCACGACAGTTCACAGATTTTTATACTCCCGTCGTCTGAACGGAACGGGACCCGCCGAGTTGGCCGCATAAAATCCGCTGCATCACTGCAAACAGCCACACACGTGGCCAGATTGCTTAATGCTGGCTCGAAGTTTGACCAGCCGCGTCTACCTCAGCGCAGTCACGATGTGGCTCTCACTTGTCCACCAAGCATTATGGCCACGTGTGTAAGTCACTGTTATCAGCTGATTCTCTCTCATGCCCCATGGACAAACTTTCATTTATTTCCATCCCCGTGTCACATCCAGTGTAATCAGGCCATCTTTAAAACTTCAACTGTAATTTCTACGTACTCCTAACTTATATCAAACAATACTGAAATTATCTTTAGGAAGAAAACGATCAGTCGCTTTTTTCGCCCAGTTTGTGTACACACGTGGCAAAAACCTTGCGCTAACCGAGTTACGCCATTACACTCGATTGACGCTTGGTAAAACAGCCCCGAGTTGAAGTGCTTGATTCGGTTAGCGCAATGTTTTTGCCACGTGTGTGTGATCAAAATTTTCCGTGACGATTCATCTTTTCTGAACCGCTTCCCCTTTTCCATCCGCAGCAGCTGCTGTTGTTCCGGTTGTTATTTCCATGGAGGAACCTTCCCAAACGGCGCTGTACGCGTGGGGCAATTCACATGACGGCCAGCTGGGACTGGGCAGTTCGGAGGTGGAATTGTTCGGTGAACCGCAGATTGTCAATTTCCGCACCATCACCAGCAGTGATGGCGTCAGCGTGGTGCAGGTGGCCACCGGACGGCATCACACGCTCTTTGTCATGAGTGACGGGGCTCTGTGGTCCTGCGGCAACAATGACTTCGGCCGATTGGGACGCTCCAATGAGAGCGGAAGCTTCCGGAGACCAGGTAGGACAGGCTTTTCTCGTGTATATTGTAGAAATTGACTTGAATTTCAAGTTTGAGTGTCAAGTATTGAAGTTTGAGTGTCAAGTATTGAAGAAAAACGTTGGGTCAGTGGTTGAGAAGTTGGGCGAGCAGAGCGAGGAGACTCCGACCAGACGGAGGCAACTTCAGATTTTTGACAAGCACTCAATCAATGAATCGATTGATTGAAATACGAGCCAGGACGGTTACACCGCAATTCATCAATCAAGCGACAGTCTGCTAAGCCAAGTTCTGTCATAAAGCTTGGAAAATTCTTCATCAATTTTGCGTTTAGCATGTAAATGTGTTGCAAATTTTAAATTAAAAGCTACAAGTGCAGCGAATAATTGTAAAATTTAAAGCTGCAGGAAGTGTTGGAAGGAACTCAAAACCATGGAATTAAATCCATCCACCCATCAATCAATCAACCGTTCAATCAATCAATCGATCAATCAAGCGTTAAATCAATCAAGCGTTCAATCAATCGATCAATCAAGCGTTCAATCAACCAATCGATCAATCATGCGTTCAATCAATCAATCAATCAATCACTGGTGCTTAAAGCCTGACAGAATTCGTCAACTGGGTTTCAGGAAGGATAGCAGCACTGGAGAATCACAACGTCGTGGCAGCCGCAGTTGGCTCAGACCATTCTTTGGCGTTGAGCGACAGCGGACAGATCTTCACGTGGGGGAGGAACTCTGCCGGGCAGTGTGGACGGGAGAGTGACGAGGAAGGTCTGGCTGTACCGAAGTAAGTAGTCACGGTCATCCACCCTATCCTCTAATCCATCCACCCTTTACTAGCATAGTTGATGCATCAATACTTTGCAGATTGATCAAGCAACTGGCGCACGAAATCATCCTCCAAATCGTCGCTGGGACAGACTTCAGTTTGGCGTTAAGCGATGGTAAAGAACCTGTTGCTAACTGTCAGATTTACCAAAACTATACGCCAGGGATGTCTTCCATGTCTTTTCTAGTTGGAGACGTTTATTCATGGGGCGAGAATTCATTCGGTATGTACGGAGAGGGACCGACCGGCGCTAACTTACCAGAAAGCTCCCTTGAAAGTGTTTCTGCTTCAGGTCAACTGGCTTTAGGTAACGTGAGCAGGACGACCACCCCGACCTTGATCAAAGCCTTCACGGGACTCCCAATCAAAATGATCGCCGCGGGCGGCTCACATTCCGTCTTCCTCACGAAATCCGGCGGCGTCTTCTCGAGTGGGCGCAACGAATTCGGACAGCTCGGCCTGGGGGACACCACTGACCGGATGCACGCGTTCCCCATCAAATCGCTCAAACAGCAGCGGGTCGTTTACGTTTGCTGTGGTCAGGAGCATTCAGTCGCTCTAACTTTGGAGGGTGGCGTCTTCACCTTCGGTGCATCCGGAACGGGACAGCTGGGCCACGGTCCCGGCCTTGCCAACCAACTCTCCCCGCGGAAGGTGTTCGAACTGATGGGCAGTCCGGTGTCGCAAATCTGTGCCGGACGGTTTCACACCATCTGCTACGTTCGCACGACCGGGAAGCTCTACGGATTCGGTCTCGCTGCAAGCGGTCAACTGGGAATCGGTTTGCGCGCCAACTCACAGCACCCAGTGGTGGGCGCAACTTCCCTGCTTCAACCGGCGTCGGAAAACGGCGGCCGCGGACAGCAATTGATTGAGTTATTTGCCGGAGGTGATCAGTCGTTTGCGGTCGTGTCCAAGACCTCGCGGCCTCTTCCACCTGTGGATTTTGCGACGGAACGTCCGGGCCGTCAGGTGCCAGCTCTTTTCACGTCCAAAGCGGAACACTTTGTGAAGCTCCTCTGTGATATTCAAGATGATGATTTTCTGCTGGACACGACGACGCATCATGAACTGGAAGCCGTTTGTGGATCGCTGGCCTGTTGGAATGGGTCGTTTCTGGGACCGGGGGAAGATCATTTTTCCACGAGCCTGAAAACGAGCGGTGTCGACCTCACTCAAGCTTACGACTCGTTGCGAAGCCTTTCCGATGCTTGCAAGACTGTTAGTCAATGAGAACTTCATACCGTGACCTGTCTGTCTATCTGTCTGCCTGAAGGCCTACTTATCTGTCCGTCTGTCTATGTCTGTCTGTCTGTCTGTCTGTCTGTCTGTCTGTCTGTCTGCATGTTTGTCTGTCTGTGTACATGTCTGCCTGCCTGCCTGCCTTTCCGTCCGTTGTTCTATTAACCTGTCTGTCTGTGCTCCCTTCGCTTCTCATTGTGATATGTCTCGCAAACCAGTTTTACCTGGGCTGATCGTTATTATGTTCCCTGTTGCAGCGGACAAGGGAAAGTCTGACCGAGCAGATCCAATTCAAGCTCATTCCCAGTCTTCAACACACCCCCATCGATATCGAGTGTCTGCGAGTCTACCTCTCTCTTCCGCTTTTCGGCATCTTCACCACGCCATTGGTAATAGAGACGATAATGGAGCAGGTCGTTCCGTTGGCCACCGCCATGAGAAGTCTGCAGAAGGAGCCGGAAAAAGTCCTCAAGTCCTGGTTCGCCGCGACGGATGCGAAAATCTTTGAGCACTTTGTGCAGGTACGAATTCGGCTGACGAAGTGTCGAGCAATGGCATGATCCTGATGGGTTTTCATCTTCAGTTGTACAAAGACTCCCTGACCGGTATCCTGACGATGCCGAAAGTCGGAGAGTACATTCAGCAGAAAAAGTTCTGGCAAGGAACGCAGTCACTCCTGGATGCGTTAGCTCTCCTGTATGACGTGAACAATCGACTCCGCACTGCAGCAGCACAGTTGCCATACGAGATGTTTTATGTTCCGGAAATAACCGGCAAAGTCAACATCGCCATAGATTATCGGAACTGGTACAGCGCATCGGAAAATGTCAGGGTAAGTATTTATTCCTCGACATTATTGCGAGATGCCTTTGATGACAACTTATCCATCCATTCTGTTTTACATTTTAGAAAGAAACCTTGTTCTTCTGCAATTACCCTTTTACGTTTGACCCTCAAGCCAAAACGATGCTGCTACAGGCTGATTCGACAATGCAAATGGAGGTTGGGAAATGCATACAAATTCAATCAGAATGTCTGTCTGTCTGCTGCCTGTCTGTCTGTCTGTCTGTCTGCCAGCCTGTCTGTCTGTCTGTCTGTCTGCCAGCCTGTCTGTCTGTCTGTCTGTCTGCTTGTCTAACTGCCTGCCTGCCTGCCTGCCTGCCTCTAACTGCCTGTGTGCCTGCCTGCCTGTGTGCCTGTCTGTATGTCTATCTGCCTGTCTGTCCGTCTGTCTACCTGTTCGTCTGTTTGTTTGTCTAACTCTCTCTCTCTCTCTCTCTCTCTCTCTTTCAGAAAGCAGTCAATTCAATGAACCAAATGGATGTCATTCATAACATCAGGCGAGCAGTCGAAGTGGGACAGCAAAATATCAACCCTCAACAGATTGTCTTCCTTAACTTATACGTCTCTCGTGGTAAGCGACAAGATCTATAATGCGCAATGTTTGATGTACTCTGATGTACTTATTCCAGCTAACCTCCTGGAGGACTCCTTAAACCAAATCTATCGTTTCCGAGGTGTGTTCAACTTAATCCAGATCTCTTGAATTGGTTTTGTTCACCACGTCAGCTTCATATTTTCAGACGATGAGCTCAAGCGGCCCTTAAAGGTGTGGTTTGTCGGCGAGGATGCTGAAGATGCCGGCGGTGTGAAGAAGGTGCGCTTTTGTGAGAAAAATATTTTGAGTCGCCCTTTTTTTAACAATGTAAAACCTTTGTTAGGAGTTCTTCTTGTTATTGATGCGAGAGCTGATAGATCCAAAGTACGGACGATTTGCGGTCTCCGTATCCAGCTGCAGAAATGATTATTCTTTTGTCTCACATCCCAGGTACGGCATGTTCAAATACTACGACGAGACGCATTCCATCTACTTCAACGGGAAGAGCTTTGAATGCGACTCCATGTTCAGAAACGTGGGGATCATCTGGTGAGTCTCCAATCAACCGGATGATTTCAAATGAAAGGCTTTTAGCAGGGACGGGAATTTTAACCGAGATCGATTCTTTTTTCAGCGGCTTGGCTATTTACAACAGTACGATCGTTGATGTGCGATTTCCGCTTGCCGTTTATAAGAAACTGCTCGGCATCAAGACGTCCCTCCCCGATTTGGATGGACTTTTGCCTAGTGTCCGCAGGTTCGTTCGTTCGCCCAACGTAGGCACGTTATAAAACATGCACTGCACTTGCGCAATGCACTTGCGCGATGCATTGGCGCACTACACTGGCGCATTGCACTGGCGCACTGCACTGGCGCACCATACTGGCGCACTGCACTTGCGCACCGCACTGGCGCACTGCACTGGCGCACTGCACTGGCGCAATGCACTGGCGCACTGTATTGGCGCAATGCACTGGCGCACTGCGCACCTGCGCACATTCTGTCATGATGGATTTGGTCTGCTTTTAGAGGATTGGAACAGTTGTTGGCATATGAAGAGGAGGACTTTGAGGAAGTATTCTCGCTGAATTTCACCGTGTCTACGGATTATTTGGGGGAGATTATCGTGCAGGATCTCAAGCCGAACGGCGCCAACATCTCCGTCACCAAAGACAACCGCCGAGAATACTGTGACCTTTACGTCGACTTCCTCCTCAACAAGTAAAGTCATCCCTCGTGTCGCTCACTTGCCCTATTCGTAGTCACTTTGTGGAAAAGTGCACTGCGCACTGCACACTGCCCTTGCACATTGCAGGTCGGTGGAGAAGCAGTTCGCTCATTTTGCCCAGGGTTTCAACCGCGTCTGCGGTGGAAAGGTTCTCGAGCTCTTCCATCCGAGTGAATTGATGGCCATGGTGTGCGGAAACGAAAACTACGACTGGAGAGAGCTGCAAGAGTGTGCGCTCTATAAGGGCGACTTCACAGCGGACCATCCGACCATCAAGAGCTTCTGGGGAGTCTTTCATACTCTATCGCTGGATGACAAGAAGAAGTAGGACACCTTCCATTCGATAATTAATCTCCCTGAATTTATTAATCGAACTTTTAATATCCTGCCATTTCTACAGGTTTCTCATGTTCCTGACAGGCTGTGATCGCATCCCTATTTTGGGTAATCATAAGTTACAACCCATAAGACCCACGGTTCGCCATTCGTTGATTGATTTGGTGTAGTATGGGCAAAGCTTGATTGATTTGGTGCCATAAGGCATGCCTGACATTGCTAGGTTGGCGAGTGAACGTTCGGTTGATTGGTTGATTGACTAACGGGAACATTAATAGGCGAGTGGTTGATTGATTGGTTGATTGACTAACGGGAACAATAATAGGCGAGTGGTCGATTGATTGGTTGATTGACTAACGTGAACATTAATAGGCGAGTGGTTGATTGATTGATTGATCAAACTGAAATGTTGCACTTGACTGGCCAAAGTATCAATCAATGCTTTTGCATTTTCACGTATTACACTAAATTAATCAACGCGTGGCGAACCGTAGCAAGTTTCTCCACCAGCTGTGATATTGCAATAATATGCATATTATATATAGAATTTATATTTATTAAATGCTTGTATTAAGTGAAATATTATGAATTCGAAATTTTGATGTATATTTATTTAAGGTCAAAGCTATTCGGCCGGAGTTTCTCCGGCTGAATAGCCAAGTCACTATCCAGCCGAGTTTTCTCCGGCTGCATGGGCAAGCCACTAGTTGGCCTGCTCGGCCGAACTTTTTTCACAATATGGGACCACCTGTCAATTTTGAAGCTGATTATTAGACTTGGTGAAATTCCAGTGAAAAATTTCCAGAAGCCGCAGAAACCTAGGAGTTATACCAGTTTCAAGGAGACTAATAGCGAGATCTCAATGACGACAACCCACGCGAACGAGATTTATAGAGAGTGTTCCAATTATCCTTCATAGTATTTCGTTTGAGTGTTTCCACAACGTTTTGTCTGCTCAATGGAGATGGGAATAACTTTCCAAAACTGGAAAGAGTTTGAGCAGTTTCGGGATGAATGGTGTAGGAAGATCTTCAGGTCTGGTCTTCATCATCATCATGAAAAATCATCATCGGCGAGACCTTAATTTCTCCTGCTCCTCAAAAACGTGGCGCGAGCGACTGAATGTCCAAATGATTGCTCCAAAAAACGAGATCTTTAAGTGTTGATTAACCGCATAATTTTTCGATTATTCGCTAGTTTCTCTCCTTATTATGCGGTATTTATGTACGCCAAGTTAAGAGAAAGCCCGACTTAGTGATTTGTCTGTATTGCTGCTAAAAAAACGGCTAAACAGTGGTTGGCCTATTCAGCCGAGAAAACCCGGCTGGATAGTGACTTAAAGCTGCTCAGCCGGAGAAAACCCGGCTGAGCAGTGACTTGGCTATTCAGCCGTGAAAGTCCGGCTGGATAGTGACTTGGCTATTCGGCCGGAAAAACTCCGGCCGAATAGCCAGTTCCTTTATTTAATTGAAATTGAAACTGATATTAGGTTTGCGTTGCAGGGATGAAAGCCGTACGGATAGTGATTCAGCCGATGGGAGATGAGAACAGCACCACACACCTTCCCGTTGCTCATACCTGTTTCAACATCCTGGACCTCCCGCGATATAAGGATGAAACGACCCTGCGGAGTAAACTCCTAACCGCAATGGAGCACGCGCAAGGCTTCGGACTGGCCTAGACACCACGCACCACCATGACCACTGTCCGTCCCGTGAACGTTACAGTCAACGACAAGATTGAGTACACTGGAGGGTCCGGGGCATGGGCAAAAGGGGCGGGGGAGGTTGAGTACACTGGAGGGTCCAGGGCATGGGCAAAGGGGCGGAGCAGGTTGAGTTCACTGGAGGGTCCGGGGCATGGGCAAAGGGGCNCCCGCCCCTTTTGCCCAAGCCCCGGACCCTCTAGTGCGCTCATTCTTCTCGTTGATTGTGCACAGTTTTGTTTATATTTTTTATGCCCGTTTCCATTTTGATTCAGCACGCCTTGATTCTGTGACATCAAGAGCACCCACTTTTTTTATCACAGAAGCGACCTTCGGTTTATTTTTGTCTCCTCCGGTACAATCGCGCCTTCCCTTAGAAGCTTTTACGGTGACAATAATGCCTTCTCTTGTTGATGCCGCCCTTGTTGCACCTTGAAAATGCTGTGGTTCTATAGCCACGATCAGAGATGTGCAACTCCGGGAAAAAGCAATTCCAACTCCACTTCAACTCCGGGCCAACTCCGGGTGGATCAACTCCGAACTCCTAATATCGCAAACTCCATTGGAGTTTGGCCCGGAGTTGAAGTGGAGTTGGAATTGCTTTTTCCCGGAGTTGCACATCTCTGGCCACGATCGTCATTACGCATGGATGAACTGAGTCGAGCTCGAGAGTCAGACTGAGAGCAGAACGAGCGATTATGGTTCATCTGGCCGGAAACGATTCCGGTATGAGGGAAGGGCTCTAGAATGGGCCACTTGACTTTCCGTGCCCTGGAATGGGCCATCGGGTGGCAGGGGGCGCTCTGTCGCAGACTAATCGAAAACTGGTAAGTAAATGCGTAGTCAGCGACCTCTATAGGGAGAATTTTTCAACCGTCCAATTATTTCGTTTTTTAAACATATTCTCACAACTTTTTCTCAAATCTGATACGCGTTTAGGACCTTGGTATTAGCCAAAACCTGTCTGGAAGTTCTGATTCCAGGGTGGCCCATTCCAGGACCTCTTCCTCATACTAAAAGTACAGTGCACACGCACCGGCAGAATGCTTAGCTGATCGAGTCAAGCCACTTATCTCGTCGCGTGCGTGCGTGCAGGCTTGAGTGAGTTCGACGGCTTAACTCGGTTAGCCAAGCGTTCTGTCGGTGTGTGTAAACCTGCCCGCCGACTGAACGCTTCAGTACACCGGCCACGTTGCATCTCACCGTTTTTCATCTTTGATTGCCATTTGGAATTCTTTCGCCATTTTAATCTACTTTGACTAAAGACCAACAAGTAAAAAACGGCATCGAGGTTTATAAGGCAGAACAAAAGCGAAAGTCCGGGCGCCGCATATTTTCGGCCCTGTGACAAGCGTCTGAGTAGGAGTAGAACTTACTAGATCATCTGATCGCTAATCTTTACAGTGAAGACAAGCCCACTCACCATTAGCCATCGATTTTTATGTGTTGACATTTTATCAGCTGTTGTCTGCTGCCTGATTTTTATACTTTCTTTAAGAAGACTGTCGTTTTCTTCTCGCGCCTTTCAGTACCATCCACAACAGCCGTGTCTCACGGACGGAATATATTGCGATGGCAAAGTCCGCGCCAAGTAGCATGACCAACAGCCTTTACAGTGTCAACGGGGACCTCAATCACGATTATGCATCTCGCCGTTCCAGCGCTTCAGATTGGGCCCGCGAAGAACTCAAACAGCAGCGTCCCTCCAGACAAGCGCATCCGCGCGCGCGATTCAAGCTCTACAGCCGGCCCTTCCTGTTGCGACCGATGCCGCGTCTGAGTATGAACAGTTTAGTCAATGTTTACCTGCCGGCAGTGGGTGCACTGAGCTACGAGGCATTATCAGTTCACTTGGTCCATAAGGGGGCTTTTTCTAGGTAATCATAGCTCTATCTGGTTGATTGATCGATTGAATGACTAACTTTTGCAATGGCTCTTTCCTGACCAGGACTTAACTTTGCATGCCGTGCTTAGGTTTTTTGGCGATCGCGATCTATCGGTGGTTAACAGCTTGCTTTATACCTCTCACATTGGCATTGGTAAGTTTAATCTGCTGCATTTGATGCCGCGAAAAGAGGCTGTATGCTGGTTTGGCCGATGGATTGATTGGCTGATTGATGGGTTGATTGGTTGGTTGGGTTGATTGGGTGATAGATGGATTGATTGATTGACTGGTAAAGATATTCTTAGCCTTCCATTGTGATTGATTGATTCGTTGATTGATTCAAATTGCCTTATCTCGCCCTGTTGCATAACTTTGATTTATTACCCGTTTGTCATGTGTTGTTTCAGGGCTGTACATTTACAATTCCCCGCCAGTGTGCTTTGCTGCAAGCTATAATCGGCTAATGTACAGCGTCTTCGGGAGTGTAATCTTTAATTTCGGTACGAAGTCCATCAATGCTCGCCTTCTCGTACAGTGTGTGCATTATTACCGTAGTGACTGGTAGTGTAAACTGCCGCTGTCGTCAGCGGGTTGATGTTTATTCGCATATTTTGATTGGCTTTGCGTATTTTCGCAGGATCTCTATTACTGTGGTCCACACTGCGGAATAATCTCAGCGCTTTCCACCCGGCCGCACGGATATTCCTGGCGTTGAGCAGTAGGTCTTGCAGTTCCAACTCGTGTCTTGATTTCAAACAACACTAAATTCAACCCAGCAGATCAACCACTGAAACGGACATTGTCGTGTTGATTGCTCCTGTTGATTGCTCATTGATTGAAGTGATTGATTGAATGATTGATTGATTGCTAATAGGTTGATTGATTGAACTGATTGATTGATTGATTGTTGATTCATTGAAGTGATTGATTGATTGATTGATTGCTAATAGGTTGATTGATTGTTGATTGATTGAACTGATTGATTGATTGATTGTTGATTGCTGATTGATTGTTGATTCATTAAAGTGATTGATTGATTGATTGATTGCTAATAGGTTGATTGATTGAACTGATTGATTGATTGATTGTTGATTGCTGATTGATTGTTGATTCATTGAAGTGATTGATTGATTGATTGATTGCTAATAGGTTGATTGATTGTTGATTGATTGAACCGATTGATTGATTGATTGTTGATTGCTGATTGATTGTTGATTGATTGAACTGATTGATTGATTGATTGATTGATTGCTGATTAATTTAAGGGATTGATTGGTTGATTGATTGTTAGTTGTCGTGTTGAATGTTGTCGTCGTGTTGATTGTTGATTGATTGAACAGCTGCCTCAACGATGCTCTTTGTCGGCGCGGACTACATCCACTTCCTGTGCGCCTGGCTCCGAGGGAAGCCGTGAGGATTTGTCGACAGACACTATCGGCTCTTTTCGGATCAAAACTAGTTTTCTAGTGCCCTATTTGTTGCTTTTCTTCGCGCACTCCGCACTTGGCGGTGTGTTTCTCAGTTTTAACGTCCATGACACGGCACATTCCTGTGTATGTTACATCGAACTTTCGCATTTTTGCAGTCTAAAATCCGGTGTCACAGTTTTTGCCCTCGAAAGTATCTCTAGTACTAGTAGTTTCTCTTTCCTATTCTGTCACTGTGATAACATAGCGCAACGATGAAAAAAGTCATTCTTGTGGAATCATCCTTCGAGATCCTTTTCATCATTCTAAATTCAATGTCAAGGAAGAGCGATACAGTTCAAGCGGGGCTGGATGTCTTCAGCTTCAAGCGGGGCTGGATGTCTTCAGCTTCAAGCGGGGCTGGATGTCTTCAGCTTCAAGCGGGGCTGGATGTCTTCAGCTTTCGCCTTTTCTGCCCGAGAGGCAAGAGCAAATTGTAAAACGAATCCTCCAACAGTTCATCCGTTCGCGTCCATTTTAAACATCCCTTCCGAACTGCGTCCTCAGGACTTTCCAGCGTACCACTGTAATGCGGATCCTACATACAAAACAGATTGGTCCAGGTGGCGCCACAGTACTTCAAATACACGCACCAAAATGAGCCACTGCAGAGAAGCCTCGACCTTGCACATTCCGATCACGCACTTCCCGAAGCAATCCTTATCGCCACCTACAGGAAAGAGGAAAGTCTCACGTGGTCTAATAAAACTGTTAATCAAGTTTTATAACAAAACACACCGAGGAAGATCGGCGAACCGGAATTGGTGAAGTGTTCTTGCAACGTGGCGTAGTGTTCCTTCAGTTCGGCCGGCGTTCTGATGTGCAGCAACCGACAGGAGACCTATACAAATTACGGACCCTCGATGCGTGATATTTTAAAATGTCGGACGCATAGATAAAGGACACGGACATCGTAAACGTGGTCGAGGATCAGAAATCCCTCATACGATCCGATCCAAGGAGTCCTCGAGTTGTCTCGGTTCCACGTTTCCGCCTCACTCTCCATGCCGTTCAATATCCCGACCATTTCCGGGATAGACGGCGGGGCACTCTCACTGTCGATCCACGAGCAGAGCGTTTGAAGAACACGATAACCGCATCCCCATCCGACGTCTTGGAAGTGATCGCACAGATAGTGGTGGTACCGGTAATCACCCCGAACATGCACAATATCCGTCGCTTCAGTCGGCGCTACGATGCCGTCGTGGACGTTTTTAATTAGAAGGTATTTCGGGGAGCAATTCATGGTTCGGGAAATCCGAGCGGAGTCATTCATGTGTAATCACGGAGAATTTAAAACGGAAACCACAGCAAATGCTTCTATACAAGTGGCAAAAATCTTGCGCTAATCGAGTCAAGCACTTTAACTCGACGGCTGGGTACAACGGCCTTGCAACGAGTGTAATGGCTTAACTCGGATAGCTACATAATATGGCCATGTTTGCACTCACGTGGCAAAAACCTTGCGCTAACCGAGTCAAGCACTTTCACTCGACGGCCGTGTACAACAGCCATGCAACGAGTGTAATGGTTTAACTCGGTTAGCGCAAGATTTTTGCCACGTGTGTATACAAGCGTACAGTGCGGAATACAAAACGTACAAACGTACAAACGTACACACGTACACACGTACACACGTAATGTGCTACGGCACAAATCGACTCAGATAGCGCGCCAGGTACTGTACGCTCCCGCTCTCAAGGGTCGATTTTAGGTCCGGCCCGAAACACGTTCCGTCACTCGCTTGGTTGTTCATTTAGATTCACTTAAACTTTATTGACTTCAAAATGTTGATCACCGTCATGCTCATTGTGAATCATCATTTCAATCAAGCAAGGTAGCATAGCCTGTCAGGCAGAAACCAACGGGCCAATCACGAACATGTGAACGAATTGAACGATCCGCTTAAGCTTGATGCGAATCAGCGGGGGTGGGGCAGAATTGACCCTTGAGATCGGGAGCGTAGAGTACGAGGTAAAGGCCGTTAACCAGGCCGATTTGTTCAACGTTGATTTCCCGGCGCTGCATTGCTGCCATGCCATAACAGATGGCTTGAGAACATTCAGAAAACATTCTCTGACCCATTTTAGTTCGTTCCTAAGCCTCACGGTTTGAATTTGAGTCCAAAAAAAGGAAGAGAAGAATCTCAATGGAGAAGTGTGCAAGTAGTCCGGTAGAGGCGCCACTTCGATTCCATCTCCCCTGCGTTGACTTCGCAAAAACGACTTATGCGCCACCTGTTGGCCTGGTTAAGTTACGATTTCTAAAAGCGGCCTGGTTAACGGCCTTTACCTCGTAAAGGATTTCGAAATTTCCGCTTAATGTTATCAGCCGACGTCGACTTCCTTTCGCCCCGGCAGAGCGATGCCCGCTAGCAGTACTAGTACACGCCGATACCTTTACGTGAGATTTGCATACGGAAGTCGGGTTCTAGTACACAATATATAGAAACAATCGTAGCTGTCACGTGGTTAGGCGCACAGTAATTGAACAGCCCGGTCACGTGTCTAAAGCCTTTAAAATTTCATCGCCATGTTTCGCATCACCCCTTCCGGTTCGCATTATTACGGCTTTTCCACAACCAGCGAGCCTCGACCCGTAAAACAGATCGTGCGACCGTCCGACTCGTTTCAGCCCCCCACAATCACACCCTGCACAGGCTCGCTCACACAGTGAAAGTCCGGAGATTCGAACGGTCACGTGTGCTTATTTCTATCGAACCATTTGCTCGGAGCCGGCCGTTGCTAGTTTGGAGTTTGGGACAGTAAAGTAGAAACGACACTGTGACGTCGTTCGAATCTCAGGACTTCACTTTACTCAATCGACTGCTTCACTCGTTCATTCCCAATCGACTGCTTCACTGGTTCACGCTCAATACACTGCTTCACTCGTTCATTCCCAATCGACAACAGCGACCACTGGTTCATTCCCAATCGACTGCTTCACTGGTTCATTCCCAATCGACTGCTTCACTGGTTCATTCCCAATCGACTGCTTCACTGGTGCATTCCCAATCGACTGCTTCACTGGTTCATTTTTAATCGACAACAGCGACCACTGGTCTGACTAAAGTTTTCCCGCATTTTATTTTCTCTGAAAAGGCACATTTTTTTCTACTTTTTGGCGCCCTGACATCGCCGGCTCATTATTCCCCGAGGGAGTATTCATTTCCAACCCTCCCCTCAAAGAGCTCCTCATCAGTTTTGCATTTCCGGCCCATGCATCACGAGTTTTACTTTGTCCCTTCTTCAACAGGGAAAAAAGCAAAATGTCCCTCAGTCCATCCTTTTCGGTCAGCCCGCCGCGTCGGCTGAGCCTCGCCAAATTCCGCGAGAGCCTCCGATTGGGCCGGACGTTGGAGGAGCAGGGCTACACCAAGTCAGAGCTGATTGCGGAGGGTGAGTGACTCGGGTGTCAGCGACCTCGCATTCGAGATCTCCCGTGCAATTCATTTGCCCTGCTGCATTTTCTGCTCTTGCTGCAGGTGGTTACGGTAAAGTCCACAAGGGTTGGGATTTGCGGACGAATCGGCCGGTCGCGCTGAAATACATGGATCACCAGGCGGACAAGGGACTTTCACAGGCCACCATTCGCGAAGGTTCGTTTTATGCGTCGTATGGCTCAATTGATTGATTGATCAATCGTTTAACAGATTGACTGATTGATTGATTGGTTGCTTTTACTGACTGATTAACGCTTGATTGATTGATTGGTTGGTTGCTTTTACTGAATGATTATCGCTTGATTGATTGCTTGATTGATTGATTGGTTGTTTTTTGCTTGTTCATTTCTGTAGCATCGATTGATCAGGTGCAAGATTGCTTGATTGATAAAATGCAGGGGAAATTTTTCACCAATTTTGTTATTGTTGTCGAGGTTTTGCTTACGAAGCATCCTTCATTCATTTGATTTTGCTTCTTGTAGTGACGCTTTTACGTTCGGCTGGAGAGCACCGCAATATCGTCCAGGTGCTCGGCTGTTGCTTCGTACCCAATGCCACCGTCCTCGTGCTGGAGTACCTTGACATCGACCTCTCCAACTTCATCAAGAGTCAGCGACACAGCGAGCGTGATCTGCTCACCGTCACACTGGTCAAGGTATGCCTTAAAATGGAAGGCACTTTCCGAGACGCCTTCGAGCTACTTTCTTTCTTTCCTGGAATGTTACATCCTCTTGCTCGGATTCGGATTGATTGTTCGAATCAATTAGGAATTGAACAGCGATCATACTAAGTGGCAGCTACGCAGATAACCCATTCTCAGTTAGACAAACAGACAGAGACAGACAGACACTCAGACAGACAGACACTCAGACACACAGACAGACACACAGATAGACAGACAGTTAGGCAGACAGACAGACAGACAGACAGACAGGTAGACAGACAAACAGATAGACAGATAGATAGACAGACAGACAGATAGACAGACAGACAGGCAGACAGACAGATAGACAGACAGATGGACAGACAGTTAGGCAGACAGACAGGTGAACAGACAGATATATTTGTGTTGTTTATTAGCCTTCAGTTGTTTGTTTGTCCATCTGTCAGAGCATCATGCGGGACATTCTCTCCGGTGCAGACCACCTCCACTCCCGCGGCATCTCCCACCGCGATCTGAAGCCGCGCAACGTCCTGGTGTCCCTTAAGACGTACGAGGTGAAAATCGCTGACTTCGGCCTCAGCAAGTTCATCACGTTTCCGGTGCGCCGTACCAGCGAGAGTTTCGGTACCCGCTGGTACCGCTCCCCGGAGGTGCTGCTGGGCCACAAGACCACAACCATGCGCGTCGACATGTGGAGCATCGGGACGATCTTCGCGGAGATGAAAGAGAAGGCGTCGCTGTTCCCGGGCCGCGATCACTCGGACCAGATCCACCTCATCTTCGCCACCCTCGGCACCCCGACCAACGAATCATGGCCGGACATTGAACGCAACCGGGAGTTCCAGGCCATCGGGCATCCCTTCTACCCGGAGAGCCGGCTCGCGCTGAAGACACCGCATATGGACACCACTGAGCGGGAGATTTTGATGATGTTCCTGGAGTATGACCCGGTGCGACGCATCTCCGCCTCGGACGCCTTGCGACTGCCTTACTTCTCCAGTATCCACACCGCCGCTCTCCGTGGCGGTCTCACCAACCGATCCGTCAACAATTGGGTCAACCAGCCGACGTCCCCCAACCTTCCCTGTGCCTCAACTCGACGTGCCTAATTGATGATAAAACGTATTCCTTGCCTTCCGTGCCTTGGTGTTCTGCATGGTATCCCGGTTACAATTTTATCCGTCTGTTTTTGAAGCCCTTTTACCACTTAACCGAAACTTTCCAGAAGTTTATCATTTTATCCTCATATCTTCTTCGTATTTCGCGCTGCTCGGGTTGAGCGTTCTACTTTCCTGTTCTGTTCTTA
The DNA here is from genome assembly GCA_001579985.1 of Hypsibius dujardini. Classification (NCBI taxonomy): domain Eukaryota; kingdom Metazoa; phylum Tardigrada; class Eutardigrada; order Parachela; family Hypsibiidae; genus Hypsibius; species Hypsibius dujardini. Next base: position 20,987 of record LRSR01011853.1, read on the forward strand.
GTTCAACGAGTATAGGTTCAGCTCAAGCTGGTCTTTCCTGTTCGGTGCAGCAACCAATTCCGATGACTAAAACGTGTTCACTTTTTCTCACGGCTCACATGTTTTGTTCAGTTAACTCTATATGCTGTCTGTCTGTCCGTCTATATGTCTGGCAGTCTGCCTGCCTGTCTGTTTATCTGTCTGTCTGTTCAATTGCCTATCTGTTTGTTCAACTGTCTGTCTGTCTGTCTGTCTGTCTGTCTGTCTGTCAACTGCCTGTCTGTCTTTCTTGTCTGTCTGCCTGTTTAGCTGTCTGTCTATTCGCCTGCCTCTCTGACCCCATATCTGTCTGTTCGTCTTCCTGTATGTCTGTCTGGCTGTTCGATTAGTCACTTCTCTGTCTGTTACCTTCTATGCTGAATGCATTTAAACCCATTTAGATGCGATGTTGTTTAACACCAGACAACGCCACCTTGCGGGTGTACCACCCACAAAAGAACCGCGTGCGGTTCTCCGACGGCAACCCGGCAAGGCAACCTAACCACGGCCTTGACTTTTAGCACACAGTCTAATGTGATACATACATGCACCACGTCAACTGCTTTGTGTTGTGAGAGTGGGAGGTCCTCACTAGGGACAAACCCTGCCAGAGGCCGCGTACGGAAGAGAAGGAATTGGGATTGGATATCCCGTCC
>LRSR01011856.1:0-19697 GCA_001579985.1 Hypsibius dujardini
GGTGGGGATGCACGGACGAAGCCAAAATCTACGACCGCGTTTTCGGCGGGAAAGACCGTTACGACTTGTCGCAGGTGGTGTTCCGTCCGTACCTTTCTCGACCGGATTTGGTGGATCCCGAGGCCATAGCTCCGCCCCCGGAGTACCGGAAACCCTTCGTTCGTGGCAATGTGGTGGGAGGATTGTACGGGGATCGGGCGGGCTACCTGTCCGGGGAGTATGTGGTGGAGTCGGACTTGATCATTCAGCCGAATGCCATTTTGACGATCCGCGCGGGTACGCGACTACGCTTCGAACCGGGCGTCGGCATCCTCAGTCAGGGGAAGATTGCAGTGGATGGGACGTTAGCGCAGCCGGTGGAGTTTGACCTGCGAGTACATCTCGATCAAATGCTCGGTATGTTTTGGGAGAGCAATGGTTAAATCGCTGACTTTGTAACGAGGGCGGATTAAACGAAAACTTTGTTTAAAAAACACAGCTAAACGTTGAAGGGAGGAAATTTATTATCAAACTAGCTTTGCTCATCGATTAAGCTACTAAAAAAATTTAACTGAAAAATATTATTTTGTTAATTAGCTTAAATTTTAGTTGACAAAAACCCGCCCAATTATTTGACTAATTTTAGTTATGGCCAGTAATGTTCGTAATGGGGACAATATTTTATTTTAAAAAGAGATGAAAAGTTGTAAAGTAAATTTGTGAAGTAAAGTTGTGAAGTGAAGTTTGTGAAGTTACGTCTATGCTATGGCGTTCCAAATTTGTTAACTTCATTTTAAAAGTCTAAAAAGTATAAAATGTGAAAAACTAACAAATTTGTGCTGTGGAAAATACAAAGTATGACCCACTATCGGAGAAAAGAGTCTCGCAGAAACGATTGGGTTGCAGAATCAAAAGCTGGCATTGTGTCCTCTTGTATCAATAGCTTCAAACCACCTGATGCAATCTTGCCCTTTAAATAGCGGATGCAGTTCTTTTTTAATTTAAATTCCTCTGTGCATTATTTCGTATGACTTAATCGTTTTGCGTACCTGTCTGCAGATTTCACGAATGAAAGCACTCAGCTTCTGCGACTGGTCAATGGATCCAGCAAGTACGAAGGTCGGCTGGAAATCTTCGCCAACAACGAGTGGTCCACCGTCTGCCAGGAACGGTGGACCCTCAAAAACGCCGGTGTCGTCTGCCGACAGCTCGGCTTCGCTCACGCCCCCGAGGACTTCCTCTCTGGGTTGCTCCACTACAGCCCCGGGGAAGGCCCGATCGCCATGAGCCACGTCGACTGCGACGACTGGGACTGGGACATTCTGCGGTGCCCGCACGACGCTTTGACCGACCATTCCTGCACTCACTTACAGGTAGATGGATAGGCAGACAGACAGACAGACAGACAGACAGACAGACAGACAAAGAAGCAGGCAGGCAGAAAAGCAGGCTGTTGTAAAGTTGAGCACTCTTATTACGAGGTAAGAGTCACAGTGCGGTGCAAGTTTGGAAATGGTAAAAATGCTTCGTTCGCATACTATATCATCATTGTTTGTCAAGAATTTGGGTTTCATAAATCAACCATTAATGGAACACACATATTCTGTAAGAATTGTTTTGAAAAACAGAAAAGTAATTTGTTTTAAAATGAAAAACAAAAAAGAAACCTTGTGGCTAATTTAATTTAAATACGTCACAATTTTGCCCTGTTTACCGTGTCGTGCGCGGCATTTACGCCAAATCAAAACTTGCGCATCATTTGGACTTTTACCTCGTAAGCTTAAAGCCAGACCATAGTTATTGTGTATCAGGCCGGAGCTGTCCTTGCCGTACCTCGAAATCTCGTCCACCAGATGGAGGCTGATCTGGGAGCATTGTGCCATATCAGATTTTAATGTCTATAAAATGTGGATGCTCAATATGATACTAGTATATATACATACATAGCATATATGATACTATATATATGATAGTATATACATATACTGCGTAAGATAGGATATAAAATTTAAATGTAAATAATATTAGTGGTCGGAAGATGTATATAAGTTAAATACAATGATCCTACTCCTTAGGACGTCGGGGTGAAGTGTCGCGCCCCAGGATGGGCGGGTCTCCGACTCCCCATCACCGCCGAACAAAGCATCCTCGACCACGCGGTCTTCCGTCGCGCGGGCATCCTCGACCTCGACACGCAGACCGTCTCGGCGGCCGTCCAGATTGACTTCAATATGAACCACCGCATCCGAAACTGCATCTTTGAGGAGAACTCCAACGCGGGGCTGGTCATCCTCAACAACCACCTTCATCCGGGGAACAATCTGGTGCAGGGTGCGCGGTTCCGGCACAACGCCGGCTCGGGCATGATCATTCGGTCGCCGGGGGTCACCGTCTTGGACGGAGAGTTCGTGCAGAACGGAAGGGCGGCCTTTTTGTACGACCCGAAGATGAGGAGGAATGAGATGCGGGAGGCGATTGCCTTTTTGGAGCGAAAGAACCCGTGGAGGACGGTGGTGCTGAGCACGACCGGGACGCAGATGAACGTACAGGTGGACAGTCAGCAGGAGGTGTTGGTGGTGAGCTCGGGCCAGCCGCATGTGGCCAACGGGACGGTGACGGTGGAGGTGATACTGAGGGACTTTTCGTACCTGCTGGGAGTGCAGGTGCTGAGCCTGCCGCAACGTTACAGCACAGGTAGATATGAAGGCCTGCTTGATTTGTTGTTGTTTATTATCTTAATTATTATATATATATCTAATATATATTTTATATTTGATTATTTCATTTATAATTATAAATATCTAATGAAAAGGCATCAGTAAAACCAAACAGAAATGAATAAATTCGACTGGCAGAGTAGAGTAAATTCCTTGTCAAACTATTTTGGTCTGCCATTTTTTGCGGCTCCAATTTTCTCTGACGACCCTTTTTCCGCTCCAGAAACCATGAAGATCTACAACGGCGACAAGAAAGCCTCAGACGTGGAGGTCTGGCTGGTGGACGAACGCGTGGACCACCTTCCCGCTACCAGCGTGTCTTACAAGCTCGTGCTGGAGTACCACAGTGGACCACGCCCACTGGGGAAGGTGATGATCCTCCTGACGCCCCTGCAGCGACGTGACAACAACATCCCCACCCGGCAGTTCGCCACGACCCTTGACAACTGCCGTTTCAACAAAAACGAACGCGCCATCGAGGTGGTCCACTACGACCTGCTGGATCAACACGAATGCCACCTGGACAGTCAACGACGCTTCAACAACGAAACTATTAGAATTGTCAATTCGCACATTGAGGCTTCGATCGGTGAGGGCCTCAGGGTCGTCAACTACCAACCATGGGTCAACGTGCTGCGACCGTATGAGAACGCTGAGTATTTCTTGCTGAAGTCGCTGGCGCAGATTAATTATTTGATCTCCGGGACGACGTTTGATAAAAACGGCGCCGGGGTGATCATGGCGAGGGAAGGATTCAGGAATGTGGAGGCTTCGGGGAATATTTATCAGTGGGTTATCACGAAAAGCCAGTTCACGGAATCCACGGGTCCGGCGGTGTCGTTTGATTTCCCGATTAGTTTGGGCAAGCGCAACTATGCCATGTGGGATAAACGGTAAGAATTTGTAGCTGAATCAAAGACTTTTATTTTGTTTTAAGCATCAGTCGGGAGTACCACTTGTCAATGTCTGCCAGATTGCAAGGAAGTAAAAAGGTTGCTTTTCGATTTTGATTTGCAGTGCAGAACTAAAACAATTTTAGTTTTGAAAAATGTTTTGAAACGGCGAGTTAATTATTGACTTGGTTTCACGAATATACTCGTATTAAGTTTCAATATAACTCGCAAACAGACAAAGTCAAAGCTCCAGATGAATTGTCATTTTTCTACTTTTTATGCTGTTAGTATTATATTTTCACACATTAATACAATATAATGTGATTTTCTGTGTGGCCAGGTATATGCGGGCCGAAGTGCTCCGTCTCGAGTACGAACGGTTCATCCAGAAATACTGGGACTACGCACTGGATCGCATCATGACCGGACACTACGACGTTAATTGGATGGAACGCGAGCATCTCGCCCGGCTCGGCTACCAGTCCTTCCACGCATCCACCGACAATCTTTCTCCTTACGCGGCGCACAGCCTCAACATCCTCAATTGTGTGATTCGCGATAACCGCAATACCCTCCTCAAAGTCGATGGGGACTTTCTGCGCTTTAACTTCACCAACAACGAAGTCTCGCAAAACCACTGCCCTCCGTCATTTGGCTTAATGCGCGTCTCGGGAACGGAGAAAGAAGTGCAAATCATCAACAATCGCTTCACGGAGAATCAGTGCAAATTCGTGGCGGAATTTGACGTATCCAGTCACACAGCCAGCACCGGCAGGTAAGGATTAATTTACACGGGTAATAACACTTCACGTTGGCATCGGAACGAAAACGCAAGTAGGAACTGAACGAGAGCGTGCCCACGAAATTTGCAACGTGCAGTTGAGAATTCGGGATATATTTCAAAACACCTCAATAATATTGCGAATAACCACAGTAGCTTAAACCAAATCTTTTCGGATAATTAATGATGATTAAATATTAATTGGACTCTTAGTCAAAGATTTTTAATTTTCATGTGGCTTTAGAGCCTTTTAATAGGGAAAATATTCTCTACGGATTCCTTCAAAATCTTGATCTGTTCTCGGTGCTTATCAGTGTTTGTTTGAAGAGGAATTCATTCTCTGTTCAATCACTACCGACGCAAGTCCCCGTTCCTACTAGTTCGAAGTCTGCTGTTCCCTTTTTGGTTCCTTCTTTAGTCGTTGAAACAGGCATTTGTGCTCCTGTCCAATTGTACTTGTTCCTTCAAAATCTCGCTGTTACCTGTTATGTTCCTTTGTAAGCCGAGGGAACTGAAATTCGTAGTTTATTCCGCACAGAAGGATCTCTTGCAATTCTTACTGTTCCCTGTTATGTTCCTTTTACGGGTAGCAAAAATAAGAATTTTGTTTTGTTCCGTCCGTATTTGTTCCATCAGCAATCTGCAGTTCTGTAGGCCTTCTGTTCCTTCCTTGGGCCGTAGTAATCGATATTTCTGTTCTTATTTTTTTCATACACAAGTTCTACTCTTGAATGTTCTGTTCCTTTTCAACTAGAAGCACGCATTGCATGGCGGTAACATTAACCGTTGTATCTCCAGGGTTCCCGGAAATTTCATCCGAAACGACATCCGCGGGAACGTAGGCAACGACCGGCCCACCCCGGGGATCCCCAACACCGACCCCTCCAGCTACGCCGTGGCCGTGAAAGGCCTGCAACGCATCAACGTCACCTTCAACATCTTGGCCAACCCTTCGATGGAGTACGAATTCATCTCTGGTCTGCGAACCGAACGCCTCAACATGGAACTGGAAGTGCGCTACAACTATTGGGGCTCGCAGAACACGACCCTGATACGCAGTCGGATTTTCGACTTTGACGACTGGAACTGCTACGCGTACGCGCAGTTTGTTCCTTTTCTCGCGACGCCCGAGTTTTCGGCATTGATTTTGTCCGCGGACACAACGATGCGGGAAATTTCCTCGGAGACCATTAATGTCTTGGGTGGTCGGCTGACCTATTCACTGACCCTTAAACGGCGTGCGATGCCGTATGTGGTCAATCGGGATTTGACTGTGATGCCGGGTGTGACATTGACAGTGGAACCCGGGGTGAAGCTGGAGTTCTTTCCCAATGTCGGAATTTTGGTCCTGGGGCATTTAGTAGCGGTGGGACGTGGGGATGAGGAGAGGATTCAGTTCGGACCGGTGACGCGGTCGACGGCCCAGCGATCAGGTTTTCCCGTGACTTTATCGCAGAATAAACCCATCACGAACATTAGGAAACCCGTCAAAAACATTGGGAAACCCGTCACGGACATTGGGAATGTTCGGCTATATGGAGGCAAAACGAACAGCGAAGGTATCGTAGTATGGCGCTAGTTATTTTTATGGGTAACATTATAGTCACGTCTATACACCTCATTCTACTACTGGGACCCCCCTTTCCCCAAATAATTTGAATTCAAAATTAATCCAAATTAAAACAAACATCAAGTTAGCTTAATGATATTTGTGTTCATCACTTAATTTAATTTCATATGAGATGAACGTCTTAAGTACTGTACTAGCATTGTACTGGAAGTTGAAGTCGAACTTTAAATGAAACGTATTCTTTTTACATTTTTTCAATTTTAATTAATTCTGGGAAATTGTCAACAAAACGCAAAACGATTGACGCTGGCAGATATTATCGGTTTGGTGTCAGATAAAAACAGTTTAGCTTTCTAATGTCTGCTAAATGGTTTAGGAATAAATAATCAAAGGCCACTCTGGCGACATTTGTATTGCGTTGAACGTCAATGGGTTAAATACAATTCTCGCTAATTAGTTGTGCTCGATCTGGAGATAGTAAAATATATCTAAATCACGTTGAACAAGGGTCCATTACCTTTAACAAATTTATCGATACTTATACTGAACATTTTTGGAAAAGTTTATGATAGATGTCTTAAATGTAAAGAGTGCTGAGACTTGCACAATATTGTTAGTCTTTCTGTTTTTGATCTTCTAGTTGTGACTTTCGTATGATTTTTTTAACAATTCTATATTACCTACATTGAACTCTTTGGAGATTAAATTTTCTTTGGCTTTTAAATTGCTTTAGCTATTTAAATAAAATCAATCAGTAAATTTCCTGATTTGAAGAAAATGTTCCCTCAAGGACCAAGATTAGGCGACCCGGAGGCGAGCATAATCTTGTAACAGTTTTATGATTTCCCGCAATTATTTTACAAACAAGCTTTACAGTTCTACTACCTCGTTCAATTGTAATTCGTGGACTGCGCAATTCGTCAAGGTGAAAAACAACTCTTTTCGAATTTAATTAGGTTATCTGGAGGTACTGAACCTGACCACTAGCCAATGGATCCCCATCTGGCATCGCGATTTCAGTATCCGTGACGGTCAAGTGGTCTGCCGACACCTCGGCCAACCGACAAACGACGTTCAAATGTGGCGCGGACCTCGTGTCGAAGATTTTCGTCTCGTCCGCACCTGGATGCGCCCTTTCTACTGCCTCGGTACGGAAGCCAGCATCCACGAGTGCGAGCTGCCGCTCCTCGAGCCGGCCATTCATCTCCAAATTCCTGACTTCAAAGACTCCTTCATTTTCATCCGCTGTCAAGGCCGGCATATCTCCCCGGCCACGGAATACTGGGGCGGGATCCGTTTCGCTAGGTACGTCTTTTAAATATATTTAAAACTTACATTGCAATATTTTAAAAAATGTAAACAAGTTATGCGATTCTATTTAAAATTGTATAATTACCGTATCAATTAAGACACTTTGTTTAACTTGTAAGTCTAAAGAGTTACTCTGTGAGAAGTGTGCCATGATACGATGTACGTGTGTCACATAATTATTATGTAAATTTCTGAATTTTTTTCCGCTTTTAATCAAAATATAATTTTATTTAAGTAAACTGTTCAAACTAATACCGTACACGTTGATCGGGGTATTTTATTTATGTCCACAGGTTTAAGCATGTTATTTAAGCCCTAACGTTAAACAGTCTCCTATACACTTTTTTCACATTTATGTAAAGTCACATCACATGCCCATCGGAGCATTTTATCTTAATCCCAAAATTCATTTATTTTATTTAACCCTCTGGTTGCCGGGTGTTTTAGGTATACGGGTAGTGCTGGGTCAGCCAAAGTTGGCTTAAATAGGGAAAGTACCTAACTTGTATGGTTAACCTGACAAGGGTTCATTTGGCACTTTCCCTGCTCGGTTAGTGCCGTACTGCCAGACGGCGCTGTTGCGCCTCCACACAACAACCTGACAACAGCTGACATTTTGCCAATAGGGAATCAAAACATCTTCCTAGTGAGTTCAATTTTTTCATTCCGCTCTCGATTGCTTGTTTATTTCATTTTCAACTGGATTTCATTGGTATGGTCGTTGGCTAGAACCCTTTTTAATTTCGAAGCCCGGAATTTTTTTTTCAGCACGCACCGCAAGTTAATATACATGCCATTTAAGTTTAAGCCAAATTTGGCTTAATGAGTTCTCACCACTTCCGAAAGTTTTTTTCAAAAGTTGTTTTTACTTTATATTTTACGGTTTTGTTAGAGGATCAAAGCAAAAAACCGTATCAAAAAAGTGCAAATGCTCGATGAGCAAATGGAATTTGAAGGAAGAATTAAGCCAGTGTAAGCTGACCGGCACTTAGAGGGTTAAGGTGTAGTATTTATGGGATTTTATTTAAATCTCAATATTCACGTTCAACAGTCTCTTACGCATTTTTTTACATTTATTTAAACTCAAATCACATGTCGATCAAAGCATTTTATCTGATTCGCAAGATTTAAGTATTTTATGTAAAGCATTTAAGGTATTTAAGGTATTAAAGGTAATAACGGTATTTAAAACATTAAAGGTCTTTTATTTAAGTCCCAAAATGTACGTTAAATATTATATTGTACATTTTTTCTGGATGTTAAATTTTACTGAAATTCAGTAAATGTCCAGTACTTGTTAAAATGTTATACTATGTTATACATGTTATCAAAAATATCCCCAGGCCCCTTCCGGAGTTTGAGGATCAGCGTGACATCATCGACCAGTCAGTTTTAGAAGACGTCGACATCATCTCGGCGGGAATGCTCCATGGACAGAAAGCCGCCGGTGCGGTGGAGATCATCAACCGAAATCCCCGCATGGAAGGCGTTCGAATTTACTCCTCCGCATCCAACGGGATCACCGTGATAAATCCCAGCGGGAACCTCGTCCTTCACCACGTCCTCGTGGAAAACAGCGTCTTAACGGGCGTCAACATCCTCCTCTTGCACGGCGATGCCAAGACGGGGACCTCGCAGAACTCCTTCGAACCGATTCGAATGCTTTCTGATCCGTCGTTGGGGTCGCTGCCGCCGTTGACGGAGCAGTTCCTCGCCGGCGTGGCGTTGGCGTCTAACGTCTTCGGGCTGGTGGACATTTGCAGCGCCGACAAGGTGGTCTACGTGCAGAAGCAGCTACTGGTGCTGTTCCGGTATGACGGACCGTCGAGCTCCCTGCGGCGAGACTGTGTCAAGATCTTCCAGATTGCTAATCGGAGGAATGTCAATCGGATGCCGGATCTGCGGGCGCCGAAGATTGGCTTTCGTTTGTTGGAGTGGAATCTCCACGATTCCGAGTACCTGCCGGCGAACGATTTTCTCGAGTTGTTTGAAGGTACGCATATCGTCAATGATAATTATATAGGTGTTGAATATGGTGTAGAATAAAGTCTCGAAGGTCTATTCTTGACAACGCTTCACAAACTCGAGAATACCATCGTACATTTGTTCTCGTAAAAATACTTTGAGAGGTGAGTATATTATTTTTTCGAATGCAACATACCGTATCCCGTGATCGATCTTTTTACAAATCTCTATGCATTCAAGTAAGCTTGCGAAATTCGTACTAGTATTAATTGAATATATTTTAAAGATTTATTTTATATCGCTCAAAAATTGGCTTTTCATTTTAAATTAAGCATAATTTTACTTCGTTTTTTCCGGTTTTCTAGTTTACTGTTTTTTGGTTTTTCTGGGGCTTTTTTTCTGGGGCTTTCCTTTAACTTAACTTAAATAGTATTTATTCAAATAAACTTTGCCTATGGCTTTAAATTTATTAAATATTTTATTTAAAGTCAGCCATGTTACTAAAATTTCAATTAAAACTATAACCTCCAGTAAGATCAATATTTTGGCGGCAGTCTTTGGATTTTTACAGGGCAGTGTGCGTACAACCAGACGGACTGCAGATTCTTGACCTGTATTAATGCCACCGACACTAATGCCTGTATTTTAAATCACTCAAAAATCAAATTTTGATTTTGAATTGAATATATTTTTACTTTATGTAACGTAAAAGTAATGGAAATCAATACTTAAACACCCCTTTAAAAATTCCTAAAAATCCCTTTAAATAATAGGTTTTATTTAGGACAGTATTTTAATTCTAAAAGTGCGGGTTTTCTTCTAGATATAATACGCTTGTTTTAGTTAGATAGACGTTATCGAGGGCTTTAAATTTATTTAATATTTTATGTAAATTTAAACACGTTAGTAAAATTTAAAACAGCGTTAAACTCCATTAATATCAATTGTTTGGATTTTTTCAGGCAATGTGTATAACCAGACGGACTACAAATTTTTGACTCGTATTAATGCCTCTGACACCAGCCGTCAGACGTTTGAGAGTGAGAAGGACACCCTCACCGTGCATCTCTCCACCACTGTCGCGCCAAATCCGAGTAAGTTATGGCTTTCTATCTGCTTTTATAAAATGAACAAGTCTGTCCGTTCGACCTTTGGCGAGCTGTCCTATTCAACTGAAGACCAGAGATAGACAAGGGCTGAAGTACAGTCGGTCAGCCAAACGGACAAACTGCCACTCAACCAGCGATTCAGAAAGACAGCAATACAAACAGACAGGCCAGACAAACGTACAGGCAGACAGATACAGGCAAACAGGCAGACAGACAGGTAGGCAGGCAAGCAAGCAGGCAGACAGCCAGACAGATAGCCAGACAGACAGCCAGACAGACAGACAGACAGACAGACAGACAAACAGACAAATAGAGAAAGAGCCAATGCGAATTACGGGGATACGGGAGCTAGTCGTCATTAATTTATTATAATTATTGCGAATCATTTTAATTTTCAGTGACTTACGGATTCATTGCGGAAGTGGTTACTCTCCCGCCGGCCTACGTCGGCTTCAGCCGCGAGGCCAAGCTCAACCTTACCCTCTCCACACTGAAGGCCAACCGACGCGGCGGTTTTCAGCTCTTCACCACCGGCGAGCTCAACCCTATCATCTCTCTGGAACGGTGCACCTTCGAGCGGAACGGCGAGACGGTCTTCCACAACTTTTCCACCGCCTACCACGCCGCCCTGCTGGACGTGCAAAACACCCCGCAAATCGAGCTATTCAATAACAACTTCAAGGACAACCAAGGCGGACTCCGCGTCCTGGCTGGTTCCATGAGCCTCGCCACCCGAATGCAGCTCCATATGCGAGGGAATCTCTTCCAGTCAAATCGGATTGCCTCGGTCTTGTCGATTCGAGGCCGTGCCGGCAGCAACTTTCAGGTAGAAATGACAAAACCAATCGAAACTCGAATGCGAATCTAAAAGGAAACTATACATTTAGTTCATAACTTTAAGATTAAGATTTTTTATGTTTTGAATATCCACTAAACCATTAGTAAATACGAATTTCATTCAGAAACCAAGTTCACTCAAGTAATTGTCCCAATTTAAAATTTCTGTGATAGAAGTAAAAAGTTTCACTAAAGGTGAAAAATTCAATGTGTTAGCTTTGTTTAAAATTGGAAAGTGCTAAATTATTTTAATTGAACTAAAACCAAAAACATTAAAATACGTTTTTAGATTGTCATTACATTAAGTTTAACTAGTAAAAACTTTTTAAAACCTACTAACTTAATTAACTTAGCTTAAATGTAAAACTTTATTAACATGTTTTAAATTAAATAAAACTAGAAAAAAGGAATTAATTTTCGATTGTTTTAAAAATAAACTTAACTATCAATAGACTAATAGACTATCAATAAATTTAACTATCAATAGACTATCCATGGAATTTTTGTTGCTCTTACTTAACATAAAATTCGAGAAATAATTGATCATAACTGCGCACAATAAACAAGAGGTCAAAAAGAATTTTATTCTAATAATATTAAATTTATTAATTTTGCTTGATGTTTTAGTTGACTAAACTAATTCTACCATATATTCCAATATATAGGAAGCCTTGATTCACAAGAATGTCTTCTTCGACAACACTGGGCGGTTCACAGACAACGTCATCCTGGGCAAAGTCGCCGGCAACTTCTCGCACAACCAATTCCTTTACAACACCGGTCGGTACAATCTCCTTCTGGACGGGTTTGACCGAGCTCGGTCCACCAATAAGTACCAGACGGTCTACCGGAACAACTTCATCCGGAACGTGGCCTTCGGACGGCCGGAACTGAGTTGGATCGACTTTAAGGCTAAGGACCGGTCGACCGTTTACGTCGTGGGCAGCGGGCAAGGCATCACCGACAATGTCTTCAACAATCCCGACACGGATATGGACTTGCATGTGTCGAATCAGTCGGAGCTGTTTCCGGTGGATGTCGGCTTCATCGACGCGAGAATGAACTATTGGGGTTTGGCTTCGGAGACGGCGATCCGCGGAAGGATCCGGGATAAGGCAGACTCGCGGTGGTTGTACGAGGTCAAATACATGCCAGTGCATGAGAGCAATGCGACACTCATGGATGGGAAGTGCTTTCCGGGATTTACATTGTTGGATAATTCCTGTTATATTTATATCGGTAATAAAACTGGTAGGATAAAATCATATAGAAAGATCCAAGTTGGTTCCGTGCACCATCGGTTCACTAATTACCACTTGGATATGGAGTGACATAGAGAGCAATCGACCAGAAACGTAAAGCTAAAACTGAGCTAAACATGATAAGTTAATTTTTCTGGATGGAAATATCAGGGAATCTGAGAAGTGTCTTTAGTAAAAAAATAATTAGGCTTTTATTTAGATTCTGTGCATTAGCTGGCTTGTTAAACTTTTGCAGGTTTTCAGACTCCACTCTTTCAAGTATTAAACAAAATAAAACAATTTAATAAAATGAGATACGGATAAATTCAATTTAATTTAGGTTTAGCAAAAAGGTGGGACGAAATTATTTTGGTGTAGCAAAAGCTGGGATGAAATTATTTCGCTTTAGCAAATAGCCGGGAAAAATTAATTATTTAATTGATTTCAGCTTAACAAATAGCTGAGAAATAACTAATTAAATATTTATTTATTTAATTTAGGTTTAGCAAATTTAACTGAGAGGAAACCATTTCGCCTTAATAAATTAATCGAGAGAAAATAATTTATCTTCAGCAAATTTATCGAGTAGAAAATCGAAACCCTTTAAAAACGCAGGGCGCTCCATATTGTATATATGCACAAACTAATTATTGATTGGGCGTTTCAGGTGGTGTGACGTCGTGGACCGACGCCCTGCGCTTCTGCAAGTCCATCAACGCCAGCCTCCCGTTCGCCGACCGAATGGAGTTCCCCTTCACACGCTTCATCAACAACCAGCAGCGCAACTACGACTGGAAACGCGACGGCGTCTGGATCCAGAGCTACGCCGGCAGTGATCCCGCCCACGACCAGTGCGTCACCCTTCGCAACCATCGAGTTCAGGTGAACGACCAATGCGACACGCCCCGCCCCTTCATCTGCGAGCGCGACCAGGCCTACGTGGTCGTGTCCCGTGCATGGACCACTCAGAAAGTTTATCTCATCGCCCTGATTGTGGCCTTATTGGCCATCCTTCTGGTCATCATCCTCGGTTGTTGTTGGGCCCGGAAGTCCCGTCAGCGCCGGAAAGAGGCTTTCAAACGACGGGACTCCATCCGCAATTCCATCCGGATCAGCCGAAGCAGTTTGGCCTTCGCATCGAATATGAATCTGAACGGCGGACTGCTCGGTCCCTCATCCTCGAAGGGGGTTAATCTCCACCAGGTTAGTGTTGTTTAAAATGTATTCAAAATGTTGTTTATAAAGCAGCCAAAAATGGCCACTTCACAATTTTATTGTTTTTGAAACTGGAATTCGTAGTTGACATACATTATTTGTATCTAAAACAGGTCTTAGAATTTCATTAATTTATCTCTATTTAAATGCTCTTATCACACACGAAAAGTATTTTAAATTACATAGCCATACATACATTAAACTACTCGGATGAGAAGGAGGAGGAGGAGAGTCCATTCCATTTGTTCATGCTCCGCATAGTTTGATTGTTCTTCTGATCGACGAGCTTCAATTTACTGTTTTAAATTCTGTAACTACAGTTGATTGATGGATTGAATTAGTCACACTATCTTGCGAGACGAGCCGATTGATAAGTTGTTTAACTTGTTTTCTTATACAAATTATAATCTATACTATTCTATGGGGCCGTTAAATCCGGTTGACTGTTTTCAAATTCGTCCTAAAATTCTGCCTAGTTAATTCGTATGATTTCTATTTTGGTTTAAATTTACATTTTAATTAGTTAATATTTGCGTTTAAAATAGGCCATGGTATTTTAAATAAATATAAAGATATTTTATATAATATCATCGAAGAATGCAAATATATATGTTTAAACTCAGTTAATTAAAAAAAACACGTTATTTAAACAACACTACTGCAACAGGTACTGCCGTCGCGGTCGACGGTCAACCTCAACCCGGAGCCGGTGTACGCGGACTCCGAGAGCACGACGGGCAAGTCCTCGCGGACCTTCAACTCCTCCGTCGAGATCAGTCCGGACTATGACTTTTTCGAGGCGCGCAACGACGCCATCGTGTTCGACCCGTACTTCCAGGTGGTGCGGCGGACCATGCGGTCGCACCTCACCCCGTCGGATTTGACCTTCCACAATATCGGGTATATCGACAACAGCTCCAACAGTCGGACGAGCACGCGGGGTACGGACACGGCCAGTACCGACACCAATACGATCGATGTGAAGCCGGCTTTTGTGCCGGCCTACTCGGATGAGGAGGAGGAGGAGAGTCCGCCGTCGTTTCGGTATTATGAGAATGTCCGGCGGCGACAGCAGCTGCTGGAGACTGATATGTGATACGATTGTTTAATAGTGAATGTGGTTTCTAATTGCTGACTTCTCAGCAAAATCCGAGTTTTTCCTGCATTTGTTTTTTTCCTGATTAAGTTTTCTGCTGTTGAATCTAGTAAGTTTGCTTTTTTACCCCGTTGATGTCGAGTTTTTTTTTATCGATTTTCTATATTCCCTTGATGGACAGACCAAAGCACATTTATATAAAAATGTTTTGCAATGCAGGGGGCATCGCGGTAAAAACGCTGAAGATTAATGGTGATGTCAGTGGCGGATTGACCGTTGGCCGACCGAACCCTTGCCCCCCCCCCCGGCGTCCAAAATGCTCAGCTTTTTGCATCTTAAAGCTTCCCCCCTTAGCCCAGCGGTAAGGGGGGGGGTTCGCTACCCCCTCCAGCAGGCTTGACATCCCCCTCCGGACCGTCCTCAATCCGCCACTAGCAATGTCACCGATTTGCATTGAACGGTCGGCTGCTCTAACGATAGTTTGTATCGGTAAATACAGTATTGCACTGGCTTGATTCATTGATGGATGACTTTTCAGGTATGCGCGCGGGCTTTCGTTTGGCGGGTAAACTGTTTGATGGATTGGTTGATTGCCGTTGTCGCCCAGTTGCAGCACTGGTCGTTCTTTCCCTTCCTGCAACGCAAGAGTTCTCCATCCATTTCAGTTTCCTGATTAGATTAAAATCATTCACATTTCGAAATACCAAATCTCTCGTGAACTGTCATGATGACTTGGGCAGCTCAGCTGGTGATCTTTGTTTGAAGCAAGGGCGCGCCGAGGTCTCAAACTCTAGAGCGGCAAATCTTACTCTCCGGCGTCTTTTTGCATCTTTTTGTCCCGCCCTTCTCTCTACCATCTATCAAATCCCAAAAGGCATTGCCGCTCTATTAACCCAATGGTCGGCGCGTGCCTATGGTTTGAAACAGCAGGAGCCCTTCTTTTTTGGACTGTTTACGTTTTCTGTTTACATTCTCTGTTGCTTTGCAAGCTCCCTGTTTGTTCTGTGAAAAGAAAGCACTTGAGTGACTCCCTCCGAAGTTCAAACACCTTGTCGTTAGAGGTTTTACAAGCTGTTGAATTTGTTCTGCGAACAATTCCAATGTTCTGCAAGTTGTATTGGCTGTTCTGCCTGACCTTTCATCTGTTCCGTGAGCTTTGTTATCATGTTCTAAAAGCTCACCAATTTATTATTCTACAAACTTCCCATTTGTTCTGGAAACTTTCTCATTTTGTTCTGATCTTTTCGGAGGAAAAAGTTTTCTTGCCCAGTTCACTCCGATTCTCTTTTGTTGTTGTCAGCTGATAAACGAAATCTAACATTCATGATCAGACATAAAATTCCGGCTACGGTTTCCACGAGCGACTAATTCACGCGCTCTCCTTGACATTTTTGCTAGGCCGACCTCATTCCCCACCGAATTGCATCTTGAGCGCGCTGTATTCCCGGGGAAATTGTCGGTAATTCATCGACGACCCACCGCCATTTTTGTAAAGGACCTCCAAAACTCCAGGGTGTTCTTCACGATTGCTTTTATCTTTTTGTTACTCTTGCTTTTCTTACGGTAGAAAATGCCGCGTGCCGTCGCACCCGAATCCGATGAAGACTACAACGACTGGGAGGTGGACGATATCACAGATCGCGAGGAGGGCGAGGACGAGGAAGAAGAGATTCCAGTGAAGAAAGCTCCCGTAAAAAATAAAGCTCCCCCCACTCAGGCTGGCGCTTCGAAGAACGGCAAAAAGGCAGCTGTTTCTGTTAAAAGCGCGAAGAAACCAACAGGTGCAGGCGCGGTAGCTGACAGCGAATCCGATGACGACGACGATGAGGAAAAGAAGAAGGACGAAATCCCGGAGCACATTCTGAATGAGATCAACAGCAAGCCACTGCGGGAAAATTTGCAGGTTTGTTGGCGTTTTTGGAAGCATTTGGGAATGGATAGTCTCGAAAAAATAACCATTAGGCGGGCTTAGTCTGGTCAGTGTATTAGAAGATTTTTCATAATTAAGCGTTTAACGTGGAAATTGACCGATTGATTGATGGATTGAGTGTGGTTTATCGTGGTGTCATTGTCATCACTTGATGATGTATTTATTGTCATATGATTGTGAGTTAGTAGCCTTCTAGGGTTTTTTGCCTAGGTTTTTAGTTTCAGTTTTTTTCGTACTGCATAAGATTGTGAATGGCTTTAAATTACATCTGTGGATCCTAAATCCAAAGTTTCTTATTGGAGGAATCATGTGACGATGAAAGTGATGGCTTGATTGATGTGTTGATTGGTTATTTGTCGTTTAACGGTTTGCTCTTGCTTGATCGATGAGTTGACTGTCTTAATATTGTAATTTTCTTTTGCTGATATGATGGTGTTGGTCTGATTGTAGACCTTGCTTGTTTCATTTCTTGCTTTTCAGACGTAATATTTCGTGTTTTTCAGTATATCCGGAATCATCTAGAGCCGGAGAAGGTCTGCAAGGGGTTCGTGCGGACCCGCGTCACGATGATAATCGCGGAGCTGCAGAAGCTGATCTACCAGGCCGCGGAGCGCCTCCCTAAAGCCATCTCCACCAAGAAGTCCAAGTCGCAAAAGGTGCAGACCCACCCGGACTTAGCACGACTACATCTCCACCTGATGCGATTGTGGATTGGCGCTCTGACCAGGTGCGCCTTTTTATATTGTAACCTCTACCTTGATTGACCGATTGCATTGACCGTAGAACTTCAAAACTTCAGGTGGATACGCTTACGCCATGCCTCAACTGAAATTGTTTTCTTACAATTTCAGGACCATTGACAAGTGCGAGATGGACAAGAATTCCGGAATGAAGGCCGCCGCGATTATTCGCAACCTGCTAAAAGTCATCGACGATCTCGATCAACAGGTGGCGCTGCACGACTCACTGCGGGGGTATCGTAGAGAAGAGCCCGATCGACCACCCAGCCCGGAAGTCGGGTGTGAGGAGGAGGCCGATGCCGCTGATAAGGTCCCCGTCACCAAGAAAGCTCCCGGAAAGTCAATCGGTCCTAGCAAACGCGGACGGCTATCAGCTGGGGCATCCAAAACTGCTAAGGCGAAACGGACCATTTGCGACGATCGCTCGGGGTCCGAAGAGATGGAAATGAGCAAGTCGGTCGGAAAAGGAGCGAAAAGTACCGTTGCGAAGAGAGCTGTTAATGGGAAGGTGAGCGGCACCGCCGACAGTGACCACGTTGGCTCCCCGGAACTGGAACTAACAACTGCCTCGAAGAAGCCGGCGACGACGAAGCGCGCACCGGTCGCAGCCATTGCCAACAGGAATTCCGACATGAAAGACGATGACGACGAGGATATCGCTCTGCCGCCGCGAAAGCAACCCACTCGGAAGGTGACGGTTGCGACAGTTGACGGTGACTCTGACGAGGAGATGCCGCCGCCGATCGCTCCCAAGACGAAACTAGCGTCTGCTTTGAGCAAACCCAAGCCGAACGTGGCCGACGGGAACGTCTCTATAGCTAAAGAAGCTCCTTCGCGAACTCCGAAGCGGGTGTTGGGTGGGAGAACTTCTCGGGTGCCCGCTTCCGTTCTTGCGGGCGACGACCGAGCTAATCGAGAGCAGGCCGCCGAGGCGATAAAGAAGGTGGCGCCCAATTCCGTCATAGGTGCGGACGATTTTGAGGGTGAGGACTCCGAGGCTGAGATGCCGCCGCCTAAGAAGAGCAAGCCGATGCCACCGCAGCGGGAGTTGAAGGGCAGAGTGGGGCAACGGAGCGCTCCGGCGCGGGAACCGTCCACGGAGTCGTCCATTGCGGATCCTATTGAGGGTGACAGCGATCCGGAAGTGGTCATGGGAGAGTAAGTTAGCGCACAAAATTCCCATAATCGACCTTTTTTGTTTTAGGAGAAGTCTTCATTGAAATCAATTCTGAATTAGGTGGTTCATTATTTTTTATTAGGAGTTATATTTTTTATACTTAAAAATGATTCCGATTTTAATTAAGTTTTGTTGAGTTCAAATTGAAATCAAATTCGAAATTTTATTGGAACGAGATTAGATCAGAGGCATGTTTCGATTGCCAGGATATAGAAATCCAGACAACTCAAATGAACTCCTGGCCTTGCCATTCAATTCTAAATTTTATTCTTTAAAAAAATATGTTTAGGGTTACAGTAAATATTATACAATGGATAATGGATACTAACTATAATATATCATATGTTTTTTTTTCCTAATAATATTCCTTTTTAGGCTCAATGAAATTATGAACCTTCTCAACAACGATCAGCCGTCGACTTTGAAGCCGCGGTCCCCCGTCAAGACGACCGAACCGATCACCGCGCCCAATGTGCCGGTCAAGTCTGAACCGATTCGCAGTCGCAGCGCCTCCGTCGAGATCATGGTGTCGAGCGGGCCGCGAAAGGCTGCCCCGGCGGTGGCGGCCTCCGTCTCCCGGGAGGAATCCTTGGAGCTGGAACCGCCGTCGACGACCACCGTTGAGAAATTGTGCTCAGTGACGGACAAGCCCGATCCGCAGATGCGCAGAGCTGTGAAACTGGAGGACTTTGGGTCCTCGGAGGAGGAGAATGCCGGTCTGCGAACGCGCAGCGGCCGTGCCAAGCTGGAGGAACTACCGCGGGGGATACACGTGTCCGTTAAGCGACGGCGTCGACGACGCATCAACGCCAGTCCGGAGGACTCTGACGACGATGAGGACAACGGGAGCGGCGAGTGGAACTTTAATCACTGATCACGAGAACGGACAGCGGCTTAGCGGCAAGTACTGCATGTGAAGGGGTTTTGGCTTTGATTTTACGGGCTTTTTTTGTCATTGGAGGTGAGAGCGTGTAAGAACTGCTGTCTTGATGGATTTTTTCGTGTCTTACTGGAGTGGCCTGATATTTTACTGGGTATTGCTACACACTTGGCACTTTAATTCTGCGTTGATTGTCGTCTTAGTCATTGGTTGTTCTTGCCGTTCCTGTAGGATCTTGTAGTTGGAGGTGTTTTCT
>LRSR01011858.1:0-18259 GCA_001579985.1 Hypsibius dujardini
AAGAAATGGCTGCCGCCGACGTGATGCCTTCCTTGGACGAAGAGATGCCCATTGCAGAAAGTGTTACCGAGACGAATGGTCATCCAAAAAGGGCCCCACCGGCGAAGGTGGAAGAATCAGAGCAGGCGCAAGCAGCGCGGGAATCCAAACCGTGGCAGGAGATGAAGCATCTCCGAAAGAAAATTGCATTCCTCCTCGACCACGAAGACATCATGCCGACCGATATCACCTTCCGCGTTGGACTGGACGGCGCCTTCGAAGACATCACCGCTCACACGTCAGTCCGAACAATTGGCTATTTTTATTGAAATTGTTTCTGTTGAAATATTTGTTTGTAAATGTTTTCGAAGCTGTTATTGTTTTTTTAATCACTTTGTTATATATTTATCAGAAATGATTTGCTGAGTTTTTTTAAGAAGTTTTACTTAGAATTTATTGCTTGCCAGCGAATTGTTGGAAATGAACCGAATAATCAGCCAATCAATCGGCTCACAGGCATTCAAACTTAATTTAAGACATAATATAGTGCTTGATTAACTTGATTGATTGATTGATTGAAAATGTCGCTCACCAATGGACCAATCAATCTGCAAATTATCTCTTCAAAATATGCGCTATTGTAAGTTAGTTTTTGCAACATGAGTATGTTGCATGAATTTTCAAATTGGATTATCACATCATGATCTCTTGAGTTTCTATATTTAATCTTATTGGAATACATTTCAGTGTTAGAGCTAGTGAAGAAGAAAGATAAAGGGACGTTTTTGCAGGTTCGTTTTTGCAGGTTCGTTTTGGCGCTGGGAAGCACGGAATTCTATCGGTTGTTTGTCAAGAAGCAGGACCTGAGCGGCACAGCTATAGAACGCTACGACATATTCTGGATCACCGATGTGCAGCCGGAGGTCTTTCGCATCCTAATTCAGTAAGAAAGAGAAAAAGATGATTTTTCCCGGTGCCGGCGGTTTAGCCAATTCGGTCAAGCGTTGATTGATGTATTGTTGCTCTTAAGGCCATTCCCTGTTTCACTTAGTTGATTGATGTATTGTTGTTCTTAAGGCCATTCCCTATTTCAGTTAGTTGATCGATGTATTGTGGCTCTTAGTCATTGTTTTAGTTCGTTGATTGATGTATTGATTCGTTTTCCAATTTATTTTCGGCTGGAGATATTGATTGATTGACGGTTTCGTTTGTTCGTAGTATGTACTCATCACGGTGTTTTCTTTTGCAGATTCCTCTACAGCGAAGAAGTCTCCGGACTGAATATGGAGAACGTGATGGAGGCCATCTACTGCGCGAAAAAGTACGCCGTCGCTCGTTTGTTGAAGCTGTGCCGGGCGTATGTGCAGGATCATCTCACCGCGGAATTCGCCTGCCAGATCTTGGCCAAGGTACCTAGCACAAGCTTTCAACTGACCAGACCACAAAGCGGAGATCCTGATAAAAAAAACATAAAGGCAAACGGTCACGCAGGCATGCAAAAAACAAACACGGCCAAGACAGGAGACAGGAGAACGTGGAAACAATTAGGCAAGCAGGCCGATAAATATGCACACAAACCGACCATCAGACAGAGACAGACAGAGAAAGACGTTAAAATATTGGCAGGCTTTCAGACAAACGAACAAGCTAGAAGATGGGCAGACAGTCAGACGGTATGCAGACGTTTTGTCCCCCGAAATCGTGCCCATTCGACCTTGTGTCCTTCCAACATCGTGTCTTTTGGACATTGTGTCCTGTTCCGCCAGATATTGTGTCCCCCGCCGACTTTGCATCTTTCATGGACAGAACGTAAGGGGCAAGTCTCTCCACCTGGCCATAATGTCTGTGAGACAGAAGGTCTGGTGACAAACAGTCAGGCGGTAAGAATGTCGAGGAACACAACGTCGGTTTGCTCAGACAAACAGACAGACAGACAGACAGACACAGAATCTAAAAGACGAGCAGGCAGAAAAAGAATGGGCGGATCGACCGGCAAACAAGTAAAAAAGAAAGGTAAGCAGACAGACAGACGGGCAAGCACACATGTATGATAGACTGACAGGTAGACAAAAAGATCAACAGATGACTTCCCGTTCGTGTTTGTAAGTAACGTTTGACGTGTTATTTTGTAGGCGAACACATTCGAAGAAGACACAATCGCCCAACTGGCCTCGGCCATCATTGGCAGCCAAACTGCCTGCGTGGTTGCGTCGGAAGGCTTTCTGCATATCCCGGAACACGGACTGCGTCTCATCCTGAGCCGTGACGATCTTTCGATTGGCGAGAACGACGTATACCAAGCTACGCGAAAGTGAGTTATCCGCATCTCCGCCACATTGGTTCCGCTCATTGCTTTGCAAACCAAGCAATCATTTGTAATTCAGACATTAGTTAACGATTGCCTTCCACCCATGCAGGTGGATTGTCCGTAACTATCCAAACCATCCCGACTTCGAAGAAGCCGCTGCTCGTCTGGTGGACTGCATCCGTCTGCCCATCATGACGCCTTCGCAGATTGCCAACGGACCGGCGAAAGTAAGTCTTAGTTGGAGCGAAAGCTTTCGTGTCTGTCTTTGCATCCGTTTCAGTCAGCTCGTTAACATGTTCTCCTTCTCCGCAGGACAAAGTCCTCGCCCCCATCGAGCTGAGCGAGGTCTACAACTACATCTTCGCCGACGAGAAGCCCGTCATTCGCTTCTCCGCTCGATCGCGCCTCCCCCGGCCGAAGCGCCAATACGTCACCATGAAACTGACCGAGGAGGATCCGGAGAAGGTCGTCGTCGCCGAAGACACGATTACCATTGAGGTGCGCTGCGATGTCGCGCCCTTGGCCAGCGGGACCTTCCTGACCATGTGTCATAGCGGGGAGCGCCATTTCACCATCTCCTACGGGGACGCGGAGTTCTCACGTCGTACCGCGGTTAAACAGTCCTCTTTCACGAAATCAAAGCAGAGACGCGGTCCCGCAAACGCGGCCACTGACCAGAATGGCCATTTCAACGGGCATGGGAGGAGTTTCCCTGTGGAGAACCGCCTGTTGTCCAATATCCCCGGGTGGGTGTCGTTCGCGTCGGAGGACCCCGAAGAGGGTAATGAAGTGCGAGCGGAGACGTTGCAGGTAATCATCAAATAACATCAGATAATTAAAAACGCTCTTTAGTATAACGAAAAATCATGTTTGCAGTTTATTTTTTAAAGTCCAAGTAGCATCTTATTCAATATAATATAAAATCTAATTTTTTTCAATATAATAAATATAATTTGCGAATTTTTATAAGGACATGTTCCTTAAATTTGTTGCCTTTCAATTAATTTCAAATGCCAAATTTTTTTAACCTTCATTTTGGAAATAAGTAATTCATTTTCAGTTTCGGCAGTAAACGTTCTTTGAATAAGACGTTGATTTTTATTAATTTGTTGTGCATTTAAAGCCGCATGTGGCAAAATTTAAAATATACAGAGAAATACACCTGCGACTTTGTAGATTATAAACGTATTGTCGCGACTAGCTATATGATTGAGCAACAACTATTATCATTGTCATTAGTAGTCCACTATATCTTAACTGTCACCTTCCAATAGCTACTTTCTTTGTTATTCCATTAACCCTTGGCTACCTTGTTTCTCTCGTCTCCTTTTATGTAGTATATATTCTGATAGTGTGTGTATATGTAGTACAGTCCGAACAGTGCAAACAGTCCCTATAATATTCTCTTTTCGTGCTCGCTACAATATTATATTATTGTTACTTGGCTGATTGGAAAGCGTCATTTATGCGCAATCGCTTGCAGATCTGCCATGCGGAGAAGAAGGCCAACCGCCTCGGCCTCGGCGGGATGGTCTTTGCCAAAGTGGTCCGCGGGATGGAGGCCTTGAAGGTCTTCTCCGCGGGAAGTGAAGACTGGCGCAGCACACGCCGCGTCCACTCCTTTAGCAATGTCGTCGTGCATGCCGACTTTCTCACCGACGACTCAGAGGAGGAGCTCTAAAGTCGCACAATTTTTTGCTGCGATCTTTTCTGTGGTTTTGTGAATCTTTCAATTTCCCCAGGATATTTCATTCTGTTGCAAATGTATTGATGCTTTGCGTGCAGCGTTTTTCCTCTCATGCGTTCGCTTTTGTTGAAGGCGGTTTGCCAGCTGCGTTTGTTTCTCTTGTCCGTCTCTGAGGCCTACCTCGAGTTTAGCAGTGGTGGGTGGTTGGTCTTTAATTGCGAAATGTTGTTTTTAATAGAGTAATAAGATAATTTTCCAATAAAAAATGTATCGGTCAGACGGCTCCGAGAACTGTTTTTGGAAACTTTCAAAGCTGGGAAAACGTAAGTAGATCCCATTTTTCATGATTTGCGATTTAAACACATACATTTTTGGAACCATTTTAATTGAATGATTTTTGACACTGTCCCTCTCTCACAATTCAATTTGAAATCGTTTGGCGCTAGCAGAATCTTTTTTGGACGTCAGGAGGCGGAGCAACATGTCATTTCTGGAATATCACTCGTGAGTTTTCGGTTTTCGATTGAGAATGGCCCGTAGCTCGGCCCCCGACTTCCAGAAAAGATTTTGGTGAAACCAACCGATTTCAAACTGAATTTTGAGAGGACCGTGTCAAAGTTGTTTAAATTTAACCATTCTCCAAAATTGAGGCTTGCAGTGAAACACAGGGGATAATGGGATCTTCCAGTGTGTTGTGGACTTTGAAATTCTGCCAGAGAATAGGATTTCATCGGCGATTCCCAGATCTTTTTTGTTTGCCAAAATTTCAAAGTAAGGACAAACAACAATGGAAGATTCCTTTGTCCTTTATTTGATTTTCACTGTAAAAAATTACAGCTATTCATAGAGATGCTCTTGTACAGGATAATAACGTGTAGTTTTTCACTATCCCATTCCAAATTTAATTTGAAATTGATTGGCATCAACCGAATATTTTTCGGTTGTAAGGGGGCGGAGAGATTGGCAATTTTAAACAGGACCGAAAATGTGAGTCTAGCGAAACTTTCCAGAGGCATAGAGCTCCGTCCCCTGATGGAATTTATTTCAAAGCTTTCAGAAATGCCGAAAAACAGGCAATTCATCGGGAAAGCTATAAATTGAATGGACAAAATATTGTTCGATTGTGGATCTTTTATTACGGGATAGGGTACGTATATCTGCATATCCAAGGGGTGCTTACGATAACAGCGTAACTGACAGAAAAGGGTATCGAGACCGGTGATGTCTCAAGCATCTTGCTTCTTGCTTGCACTGAATACAGTACAAATGTAATTAAATATATGGAGTACAGTATATCGAATTCTGCAGTCTGAACGACCCTAAACTGGGTAACATATAGACATGCATATACAATATATAGTGAGACGATATATTCTCTCTTCGAGAACCCGGAAGTCCTGTTGACCTTACAATACAAAGGAATATACGAGTACTGCTTTTCCAAGTTCTTACTTGCGGACCAAATCGAGAGAAGCAAAGACTCAGCCTTATCAGACAGACATAATTATATACAGTGAAAGTGCATTCTTAGGCTGGCAGAGAACATTATTCGCATACAAGAGAAGAACGTTCATTCGTTCGCTTTCTGCCTCCACGTACGGTGACTGAACCGTTTTTTCAGGAAAGACATCTCAGATAACCAGAATTCATTTTCAACACACACCAGTCGACGGACGATTCGTTCCAAAAATACTTCAAATTATAACGGTACCCTTATATAGTATATTGGTCATCAGCATTCTTGATAAGAGCAGAGCGCATTGCCATTTCCAGTCCTCCTATGCCTTGTTCCTCCCTAATACGCCGTATTTCGATTTTTCTATTTAACCCGTCATCGTTAATTAATTTAGAAAATCTAAATTAAACTAAATTATGCTAAATTATTCTAAATTAAACTAACCCAATGAAAGCGAATTCATTTTAATTTAAAGTGAAGTAAAACAAATACCTTTAATAAATACCTAAATACCTAAATTTCTATTATATTAGAATTATATTATAATTATTTGTGAAACCTCGTGCTTTGAACTCTTTGGGAGTGTTTGTTTTTTGCAGTGTCGGGCGCGATGTCCGAGCAAGCGGCTTACGCAACCCGGCGGACGACAACCTCACCCACGACCACCACCCAAGGGTCGACTACCTTCTCCCCGCAGTGCCCGATGAAGCTGTCGTGTCCGTGGTTCATGGACGGGACCAAATGCGGCTGCTACCTCGGTAGCTGCTGGGCCTTCCTCACCCAGTCCTCCACCACCTTGTTCCCATGGTATTACACGCAACAGCTGGGCCTTGCTCTCGGCGAAAAGTAGTTCGCTAAATGTTCCGCGAACCGTGACTGTTCGTGGGCCATGACCTGCGGGGGCGACTCGATTCATGTGAGATTTTTCTAAAGCAAACTGTCGCACATTGTCTTGCCTGATGTTTTAGATGCAGCGTAGATTTTCCACAAAGCAAGTCAATAAGTTGCGAACTATCTGCGGTCACATACAATTTATATTTAGCCTTGCACAACTCGGACGAACTTTACATCTTATTAATTGGCACGCTTTCATCTGTGGAACGTAGAATGCCTCCCATTTATTTTATTAAAGAAGTACAATATTCAATATCAGTGATGATTTCTTTAAAATGTATTTCATCGATGATTAAGCAAGAATTTTGTTTTGTGAAATTTCACTGCGAGAAAAACACTGGAAGAGTCCGTGTTTCTTGATTTTCAATGCAATGAATACAGTTATTGGGACACAGTCTGCTCCAAAACTTAATTTTGAATCGATCGAAATCCGCTAAATATTATTCTGAAATCGGGAGGGGGCGGAGCCATGTGCCAACTCTGAAAACTTTGCTGGAATTTTCGGCCCATAGCTCCGCCCTCTTAAAACCGGAATTATATATGGTTGATGCCAATTGGTTCTAAATTATATTCAAAATGTGGAAGAGCAACGAGAAATTCAAACTTCCAGTGCTTTCAGAAGTTTGAAATTCCGCCAAAAAAAGTGTTGATCTCCTCACCGATGACATATATCTATATGGCTCCCCAAAACTCCGAACTCCTGGTCTGGCGGATGCCATGGAAAAGGAACTCTCAGGACCGAATCCGCTGACCCGTTCTGCGTTATCCTTGAAGCACCGTGTGTCGGCTACAACTATTGCTAACGTCATTGGCCAGGATTTGGAGGGGGAGGTGCGAAAAAAGTGCCGTGTTCATGCCCTATCGAACAAGCAGGCTAAACAACGGCTGGACCGAGGCCCGAGGTTCCTGCGCTATATCATTTAACGTAAGTGGAAGAATATTGTCACCAGCGATGAGGTCTGGGTGTATTTTCCTGACGTCAACGGGACCCGGAAGATTTACTACGAGTTTCGGGGAGAAAGGAGTCCAGAAAGTTGGACCAAATTTTGGAAAGAATCTCACCCCAAGGGCGTCATGTCTGTAACCGGCGTTTGTTCCCGTGGAAAAACCGCAATCCGCTTCGTCAAACCAGGAGCGAACATCAAAAGTGAGTACTACATCCAACACGTTTTGAAGCCACTTTTTAAGAACGACATCCGGAAACTATTTCCGGAGAGCTTCTCAATAAGGCCGTTTTCCACCATGACAGTGCTCCGGCGCACTCTTCCAGAATCACCCAAGAATGATTTCGAAATTCCGGAATCAAGTTTATTCCGAAAGAGTAATGGATGGGCAGTAGCCCTGATCTAGCCCCCATGGATTTTTGTGTGAATGGTCTGTTTAAGTGGAAACTGTTTGACCACGCTGCTACTACATTGGCAGGTTTGAAACGTGTTATGCGAAAGGTGTAGTCGAATTTGGACCAAATTAAAATCAATAACGCTTTGCGATCTTGGCCAAAACGTGTTAAACTCATGATAAAGGCTTCAAATTGAGCAATTTTTGAAAAATTCGAAGTGAAATTGTGCAGGCGGGAATTGATTAAAAACTGAGTACCATAAAGTTGTTTAACCTCTATATTAGTGATGATTTATTCAATTAATAACTTTTATTTTATCGGTGCCGTCACTAAGCCTCAGTCCGCCAGCTTTTTTTTCAGGCAAAAAAGGCGATTATTTCGTCCCACTGCATGCACAGGTGGTGTTTGTCTCTCTTTGACCTTTTTGGTTCAACCAAATGTTGAACGAATAGGAAATAAAGGGAAAGATCAAGATAGTTTTCCGTAGTACAGTAAGCGACGGGAAAAAGTTGAATCGAGGGTCCGAGAGATGGGCAAAAGGGGCGGGGCAAGGGGTTAGATAAGGACAGTCACTAAATGAAACAGCAAAGCTGCACCGCTTGTTTTGTGGTCACTTTAAATCGTTTTAAAGTCACTGGTTGATTAGTTGATTGCGTTTAACTAACCACCTGCCCCACCCGTTTGCCCATCGCTCGGACCCTCCATTCAACGTTTTCCTGTCGCTTAATGTACATGTGCCTTTGGTCGTGTAAGACAAAATTAAAATCAACCCTGAATCTGCCTGAACAAAAAAAAACAGTCTGCCAAAAATGTCCCCTTCAATAACAAGCAAAAATTAAAAGCAGTCTCATCGAAACGAGGAAAATAAAGTACGCCCGCAACTACTTCCTCCGTCTCCTGTCGGGACTGCGCGACCTCGTGCGTGATCGCTTCCGCCGCTGCTCCGACCGGCCACTCCCGCCATCCCGCTTCCGCTCACCGCGATCATCATCCCGCTCGCTTTTTCGCTCCTCCCGCAGGGACGAGTTTTTCTTCTCCGGCGCTTCGGCCCATACAACGGGCTCTCCGTCCTCTTCATTGGAAGAGTCTTCCCGTTTCACCTTGACACTTTCTCGTTCCTTCCTCCGAGCCCGTCGCTCATCTTCCCTCCGCAAGACATCCTGTCGCACCAAGGCCAACTTGTCGTCCTGGATGATTTTATGCCGGTGATAGGCGTCCTGGTTAAGGTACACTCCTAGTGTAGGCAGGAAATATATATTATATACAATGTTAATACTTTAATCTTTTACTATTATATTATTCTCTACAAAAGAGCATTGCAATGTATACATACCGGCCTTCTTATACTCCTTCTCGGAGATTTCGGTGAGGTTGACTTCCAGGAGGTGGACCAGGCGTTTCTCCTCGCCCACCAGCTGGACGGTCCAGCGTTCGGACGCAGGGTCGGAGTCGGTGACTTTGCCAATGCGACCCTCGTCGCGGCCCTGTGTGATGCGAACGAAGGACCCTTTGGTGATCTTCTTCTCCGCCTTTTCTTCCGCATCTACAGGGAGAAAACGTGCACAATAAGCCAGGCATTTCTGTGCGAGTTGCAAAGCGCAATCGATAGATTCGGAAAACAGACATGCATAGAGGTAGGAAGGCGGATGGAAAGACGGACACATAGCCAGATATGCAGACAGATAGTCACATAGCAAGCCAGATAGACAGACAGAGAAGCAGACAAAAAACGAGTAAACAGGCATATAGGTATAAAAGAGGAATAGACAGACAGACAGACAGACAAACAGGAAATCATCACGCACCTTTCTCCATTTGTTTTTTCTTTTCCTTGACTGGCACCGCTCCCAGACCAAGTCCTCTTGGGCGGATATTAATCTCCATGGCTTTTGTGACTTGTTTATTGGTCTTCCCTATGCCCTGATCCTCCCTCCAACCCATCCCGCGCAACATGGCCATGCCGTACTTCTCCACCGGAATTTGATCGTAGTCATCCTGCGTCGGCTCGCTGGCGTGCATGTCAGAGTTCAACGTTCCTGTTTCGCTGCTTTGCAGGTGTTCCGGTAGACGGTTCTGCATCCAGAGGGGAATTTCCAGGGAGGAATCATCACTAGAAAAGATACCGGCAAAAAAGTCAAATACAAAAAAATAAATTATTAAATAAATTAACAATTAAAATCACCGAAATTTCAAACATAAAAATCAATTAATCCATAATGAATCGCCAAGATAACAGAAAACACTCCTAGGAATATTAAATAAAAATCACAGTGAAAACCTCAGTCAATCAATCAACATGCGAGATGGCATATTGTGAAAAATGCAAACAGAATAAAACCAACAAATGCTTGGAATAGTACGAGTATCGATCAATCAACGCAGCAGAAAAATCGAAAATTATTCACAAGTATCAAGCCAATCGATCAATCAATGCAGCACAAAATCACAAATTATTCACAACAAGTTTCAAGCCAATCGATCAATCAATCACCGATCTCAATACCAAATTAAAGCCTCACCCTTCTTCAACTCCATTTTGCAACTTCTCCACGTCCTTAAGGATTTCCGCCGCCGCTGCCGCATCCTCCGTGTTCAGCACAGCCGCATCCTTAATGAAGCTCGGTTTGGCGGCCCATTTGTTGCGCCGAATCAGTGGAATGACCAGTTCTGTCTCGCCCGAGGAAGCTCCGCCGTTTTGAGAGACGATGGCTAAATCTTCGACGGTAGTGATGAATTCCACCGACCTGCTTACCTCCACCACCTCCGACCGGATAGCCCGATTCGTGGAAGAAATTTGGATTTTAGTTTCGGATTTTTTGGCGAAGCCAAACTTTACTTTCACGGCGGTGGAATTGCCGGACGCGTCTTCCGGCGTCTCTGATGGTTCCTCCATTTTAAAAGCAATCTCCTGAAAAACCGTCCAATAGAAATGCAAACACTGGCAGGAATAAAAAGCCCTAGATGATAGGGATTTGAATTGCTGCTGGAGTGATTAAGGTAAAACAGACAGCGCGGGAGGGAAAAATATTTTTCACGATTGGAATAAAAATCGGGAATAAAAGTGATGGCAGATTTCGAGGTTCAACTTGACCAATAAGAAAAATGTGGGAGTGATGTACCAGATACTATTCGGAAAAGGAGAAATTTCTGTGCCAGATATCTGCTGAGGCAAAGTGAGAGGAAGCAAGATGTGGATGTTCCGGCGGTTGGAAGTTGGGAAAGACAGAATTTTTCGCTGAAAACGTTTCTGTAACGCACATGTGCATTTGTGCGTTGCGCACGCACGCAGAGACGTGCGTTGCGCATAACAGGCAAACAATTTTGGCGGGCCGTGTGCAACAAAAAGATTGTTTACTGAATTTTACTGTTTCGCACAAGTCAAGTCTATTTGGGAAACTGGCAGCATAACATTCGAACGTTGTCGGATCCCGAGATGAAGTCGCTAATTACCGAAGTCGCCACGAGGATGAATAGACTCCTAGGTGAGAAGAATATTGACATTGTGTCATTCAACGAGGCGGGGAGAGCGTTATATTATTGTAGCACAGACACTTTTACCAAACTGTGCGTCCAGGGTGTGCGGGGCGTTAGATTATTGTAGCACAGACACTTTACCAAACTGCGTCGAGGGTGTGCGGGGCGTTATATTATTGTAGCACAGACACTTTACCAAACTGTGCGTCGAGGGTTTTCTAAGTCTGTTACGTTTCAGCCTTTTTACAACCACGCAGAGTTTCCACGGTGCCATCTCATTGCGAATGTAACAGCTTACTAGTCCGACTAAAATTTCAATAAATCAATGGGGAAAACTACTTAGAACTCGCAAACTAGATTAGTTTTGAAGTGGCAGCTCCTGAAAACCCATGTCGTTTTTAATTGTGGCACCGTGAGTTGTGTAGAAAATGATTATACATGTCTACAAAATCTACAAGAAAGCCAGTACTCGTGTGGGCAAGTTATGAAAGCGATGCTTATAACTGATAATCCTCCTCGAAGGTGTAGCAGATCCCAAAGGACAAGGTGGGAGAACATGAATGACAGTTCATGGATATATAGGCAGGTGGACTCTGAAGTTAACCATGTTTGGTTGAGGATCAGTTGAATAAACCGTTACGGTTCATGCGTGTAACCGTGGATTGTCCGGATGACCCAAAACCGCACAGCCAGGGACCGCACAGCCGAGCAATCAGCAAGTACTACTCAGGGGCTCGTTTAGGGTTCTTACAGATCGGAACCAGAACTCCTCATCCTAGGGCCAGGGGCTGGGCAAAGGGTCAACATGATTTTTTTCAAGATTGAACCCAAAATTCGGAATTTTGTCCCTGATGATTTTGAAAATTGTGGGGGGGGGGGTCTAGGGGTCTGATTTCCATGAGCCCCCTTGAAATTTCAAAACGTTTCAAAAAACATCAATTTTTCATCATATCTGGACATTCCAGAATGTTTTGAACCTCCCATTTGTGTTCATCAATAGGAAGTTTATATTGGATCTCAACAAATTTCAAATTTGAACGAAAAATTGGTGTTTCTGAAAATGTTTTGAGATCCCAGGGGGTTCTCTGGAAATCAGGCCCCACACCTCACAAATTCCAAAATAATTAAGAACAAGAGTCGAATTTTGAGTTCACGCTTTATAAAAAAATGCGTTTCCCCGTTGGCCACCCCCTGACTGGCCCTACCGTTAGGGGTCCTGAATCCGACCTGCAAGGACCCTAAACGAGCCTCTGGTACTACTCACCATCACTAGTGCGGGAAAGGATCATTCAGCACTGATGAAACCCTAAACCCCCTCGCACATGCAGCTTATCCAGTGTGAGGACGAAAACGATGGGATCCACGACGGTCTGACAGGTGTAGAGCATACCGGCCACCTGGAAGTAGGTCTGGTTCCAGAAACTGTCGACGAACCCCATCAGTAGGAAGTAGACCATGTAGGGCACCATGAAGACAGCCACACTGCCAGTCAGGAGGGCCAGCAGCAAGTACTTGTTGGTCATTTTCTGGCCTCGATGACCGCCTGAGGTGCCCTGCGCATTCCCACTGGGTCCGGACATGTTTGGCAGAGGTCTCACTGAACCCGCGGTATCCAACTGTCCATCGCTGCGGACCTTGCCGGCAGTTTGCGGAGTGATGTCGTGAGCGATCCCGCGATTCAAAACGACATTGGCCCGCTGTCGGTGGGTCAAGCGGCCAGGCCGGGTGCGAGCGCGCAGCCCCTTGTTCACCATGACGATGGGGAAGGAGATGAGGACCACGCAGAGCGGGGTGATGTACAGGACGATGTCGGTGACGTTAGACCACGTTGCCACTGCCTATAATAAAGCCAAGAAGGACATTCGCAATCTTTTTTCAGGGTTATTTGTCAGGGAAGAATATAGAATCGAACCCAAACCCAAGGGGCATGGACCCCACAGAGAAAGCTTGTATTTAAACAAATAACGAACTATCTACTCCATGGCATGAACCATCGATAAAGCTTTATGTAAATCAAAAAAACCTGTGTCTGGGTTCTGGGTTCGCTCGTTACTGGTAAACCATTCTGGGGGGGGGGTTATAAACGGTGTCGTCGTCCCCCCCCCCCCCCCAGGGGTCCGGTGTAGGTGCGGTGTAGTTTATCCAAACCCAGACGGCACCCACGACCTGTTGGTGCCCGTCCTGGAAAGGTGGAACGTGATGTGAGCTATGCAACGAGGACTTCGAAATGGCGACTTGTTCATATCCCCCTCGAGGACTGCATTCTTTTGGACCCAGTAGCAGCATGCTACTGGGGGTTGAAAAGATGCTGGAAATCTTGTACCGAAATAGGTGGACGCCTCACCTTTGTGTTGAAAATGCAGCCTTGTGTGCGTATGTCCAGGCGGTAGTGCAGGCTCTCGGTCAGCCAGAACGAACCCTCCGCCACGTGAATGTACATCAGCAGGGCCACACAGACGATGCGGGTGAGGCGTTGGGTGTGCCAATTGCGGTATGACAGCGGATAGACAATTGCCCACGCACGATTGATAGCCATAATGGCGTGGATGTGGATGATCAGTGAGCTGAGGATGCTGATGCAGTACAGGAGAAGGGTACAGGCCGCGTCGCTCATGATCCATCCGGAGGTGTAGAGATTATTTATGATCTGCATTACAATGTAAACGACATTATACTAAAGTGGTATGAGTAGTGGCGGTGAAAAGCTTCAATTTGGGACACAAAATGTAAAATATAATATTGAACCGAATCTAATACTAAATTTATTGCTTGCAAATAAAAATAAAAACTTCATAAATAATATGATTAAAATTAATATTTTCAACTTTATTAAATATAATATTTTCAGCTGTATTGGGTAATGTTCTTTAGTTATGTTAATTGTGGTGGTGAAACTTTAACTTAATAAGGCACAAAGTTTATTATTCTTAGAATTTTGGAATTCAAAATAATCTTTTATTTAAGTGCCCTAATAATCATAGTAAATTTACAATTCCTAAATAAAAAAGCACTTTTTTCAATAGCCATTTTTCGTTTTCCGGATTCTAAATTCAAACAAAAAGATAGATTTTATTCAAAATCTAAAATTGCTTTTGGGGACCGTTTGAAATGAATTGTTTCGTACATTTCAGCAACAAAATTATACCTGCATGGGGTACTGCACGGCCAGGCTGACGAGATTGGCGCCAAAAAGGCAGATGGCATAGTTGTCGAACGGTGTGCCTGACCGTCGGCGGTTGACCACGAACAGGAACATCGCGGTCGCATTAAACGCTAAGCCCAAAATGCAGACTATCACGAGGAAAATTGGTGTGACGTCCCAAATGGGCGTTTGCGGTGCTGGTTGGTTGATGGTGACGTTTTTACTAAGGGTCAGGTTGATGGCGGAACGGTTAACCGTCATGTCTCTCTACTGAGGTATACGGATATGTTGATGAAGTCAGCGAAATAACAAACGGTCTATTTTATCAAGAGAATGAGGATTGCCACGAGGATTGCCATGTTTTATGGGACAAACTACCGTTTTATAGATTTGTGCCAGAAAAAAGTTAATGCCTAAGAAGGGATAGTAAAATTACACTGGTAGCCGCGCGGCAGGGCGGCTGCCTTTGATTATCCCTAACATAAGAGTCCCCACAGTATGTGGGCCAGAGGCTCGTTTAGGGTCCTTAAAAGATGAGCCAGAGGAGGGCTAATGAATATCCTGCAGCAAGTGATGGAATTTAAAGCGAGTTTCACTTTAAGTCTATGATATGATTCCTACAGCGATTCCGTTAAGAGTTCATGCCGTTTCGTTACCTTCAATGGTCGACAAAGGCGCCACCATGTGACCATAGTCGGATCAATTGAATGTCAGTCGAACTATTTAAGGATGAATACTGCAGGACGATGTTTAAGATGGAAGCACACCTTGAGAGAGGATCAGTAAAAGTGCTGAGCTCATTTCTTTTGTGCGATCACTCCGCAGGATAAAAAGCGCCTTCCATCCAATGGAAAGGGGAGGATGTTATTCGGGCTCTTTTGTCGATAGTTTACCCAGTGGTCGAGGTGTTTGGCGAACCCGATGACGAAACAATATACAGGAGGAAAGTTCACCCGGACGTGCGGTTATATGCTTGGTGAACTTTACCTTTGTCTTCCATCATCCGAAGGTTATCTTACGACGACTGAAAAACACAAAACATTAAAGGTCTATGCTGACGTCTCAGTCAGAAATGATTGCAGTTGGACGTGGTCTGGGGTTCTTTGGAATATCGTGTGAGGCATGGTGATGTGGCCTCTTTCTGGTGAGACTGACATTAAAAATACTGAAAGGTACTCAGGATAAGAATAAACGACGATTTAATGAGTCCTGAAGGTAAAGCCGTATGTCCCGCTGAGCGGAACAAAAGCGTTAGGCATTAGGCGTAATAAACATCTGTACTAGAAATCTGGCCAATTTCTAGACGCCTTTTGTCAAAACGAGTCACTTGCAGCGCTGTGTAACGGCCAGCGGTTGAATTGCCTTCGCTAGTAGCTTGGTTTAGGCCAGGACAAACTGACAGCTAGGAATTAGCCCGACTCCATGTATCTATGATCTGCATGACGAACATATCGGTCGGAACAGCTTCATATACCGGAGAAACTGAATTCCATAAATAACAAAAACTTGGTTTGCGTGATAATCTCAGCATTGTTCTGTACAAAGAACTATTTAAGACTCTAAGTTCCACAGACATTTTCGTTCTTTGCTGAATTATATGTCAGGTAAAAGAATTCTGTCTCCTAGTCAATTGCTGACAAAGTACACAAAAATCTTGCATCATAACTCACATTACGAAAATCGCTTCTCTCTCCCTTTTTGTTTCTCTAGTTATGTAAAGGTTTCCGCTGGTCTTTTGGGTTAAACATACTAAAAATGTGGCAAACACTTTCAGCGAACCGAATCAGGCCACTTATCTCGAGATAGATTGAACCCCAAAAAGCTACAAACGTGTTGAAAAACCTAAAGTTTTTCAAGAAGTTTTGAAATCCCGGGGGGGGGGAGGCTTTTTGGAAATTAGACTTCCGCGCATCCCTAAGTTTCAGGAGGATCAGGAAAAAGGCCAAATATTGAGTTTGATTTTAACAGAAAATTGCATTTAGCCTTTTTGCTGTTTCTGCGATGAATCGTCCTAGTCTCCATTTGTAAGGAACGTAAGCGAGCTCCCTGGCTTACCCACTAAAGTATATTTTCGATGGAAAAGAGGGTTATGTTTATTTTCTAGCGTTTGCTGTTTGACGCCATATGTGTACAGAAGCTCGTTTAGGGTCCTTATAGGTCGAATCCTGAACCCCTGACGATAGGACCAGCCAGGGGGTGGACAACGGGCAAAACGCATTTTTTAAAAAGTGAATTCAAAATTCTGGCTTTTGTTCCTGATCGATTTGAAGCTTGTGTGGTTGTGGGGGTCTGATTTCCAGTGGGTCTCCTGGGATTTCAAAACATTTTCAAAAACATCAGTTTTTCGTACACGTTTGAGGTTTGTTGAGGTCCACTATTGATGAATACAAATGGGAGGTCCAAAACGTTCAAGAACGGCCCAAATTTGATGAGAAACTGATGTTTTTGAACACATTTTGAAATCCCAGGGGCCTGGAAATTAGATCATACGCATGTTGCAAAACGATCAGAAAGAGGAGGCGGGATTTTGAGTTCAATTTTGAAAAAAATCATTTTGACCCTTTGCCAAGCATGAGTAGTCCTGCTCCGACCTGTAAGAACTCTAAACGAGCCTCTGTATGTGTGTACAGAGTTTGCCCTACAATACCCAGTCCGGTTACGATGAGGACACTTCCATAAACCACTTCAACGACAAAGAGGAAAATGTTTTGCAACAAGACGGCACTGCGATACCAGATGAAGGACTCCCTGAACACCATCGATCCAGGCTGGCCGTCAAATTAGCCAGCATGGTTGCCCCGCTTCCGGAGAGGATGACCGCCAAACCAACTACCCGCTGGAGGTTGTGAAACGCTTCCGTGAAGGGCGTGTAACGGAGGGCCATTCTTGCGGACGCAGAAATGCCCACGGGGAGGGAGCTCATTGCCAGGGCAATGTGGAGAAAGATGTAGGGATCTTTGTTGCGCCATAGGAGGAAGGTCATAAGGTTGAGGGTTTGAGGGATGCCTATGGTGGTGCCAAAGAAAATGGCAGGGAGTTGTATGCTGATCACTTCGTCCGGGGAAATGGTTGGGCATGCCAGGTCATGGGTTGAGTTGCGTGACGAATTGTCACAGTTAAAAAGGAGACTGTCAAACTCTGTGCTGTTGTAGACAGACGTATTAATCGTGGAGCACTTAAACTGCTAGGGAAAGCTTACAGATTTTAGCGAACTATGGCACGCTATTTTGTACCTGGTGGTGACTTACTGTCTTCATCTTGACGGAAAGGGTATATGAAGGCGTTAGCGGATTAACGACAGCATCCTTGCCAGCTTTGTGACTTTAAACTTCGGGAGAAAGGGTCCTTTATCAGCGATCTCCTCTTCAACTTCGATGGCCTTCGGGCCCATCCCCTCGAGGATTTGTGAAGCATAGTAAGTTCTCGCAATTCCCGTGAATTGTGAAGATTACTTTGCCCCAGTTTAATTGAGGTCGAATAGAAAGCCTAATGGAAAAGAAGAAGATCAAATTATGATTTTCGGGCTTTATGAAAGGCAGTGTGTGCATGGGGGAGCAGTCTAACTTACAAGGAAACTATTACCACTGCAACTCTCCGATTGTGATCAAACTTTTTTTTGAATACCATGTCCCCTAACATGATTTTAAAAAATATAATAATCCTCTTTTTGGGAACAATTAGGCAAAACGCATATATTTTTATTTTTATTTATTTCAAAATCTGGCTTTAGCTACTTTAAAAATTGTTTTTGTGTGTGTCTGATTTTGTTAAAAAAAACTGTCTAAAAAATAGTGTATTAGTACTGCACTGCACTGTACTGGAGTACATAACCAGCACAGCACACGCGCACAACACACGAGCACAGCACATGTTTTAGAACATGCTGTTAGGTCTATCAACCGTCAGTTGGATAGTTAACAAGTTTATTAGACTGATAGTAAAGACCGTTAGAGAAATAAACTGGAAGAAAGGAAAGAAGA